>BLKR01011656.1:0-29301 GCA_011170035.1 Teleogryllus occipitalis
CTGCCTCCCATAATGCCACAAATATTTTTGGCGAACTTACAGTAGCAAAAAATGAAAATAAAGGTCCCAAAAAACAATCCAGAGCCTTATCCCTTCATTGTTTTGGTCATTTCTTTTGCCACACAGCTAATAACTATAATTTTAGGAAAATTCCTTTTAATTTATTCCCGTACAAAAAATCTATAATAAACTCTAAAACTAAAAAACAGAGATATTTATTTTACTACATTAAAAATGGAGCTACTATATATTAAAATATTATTTATAATATTCAGACATGTTATCTCTCGGACATGAGCATATTTTGTAAATCAAGATGATCAATTCTTTTCAGATCTGCATTTGCACCTCCCTGCACTTTCCATTGACATCTCTTACAATTCCCATCTTCTGTTTAAGGTGATACATTTAATTGTCACTCATTATAGCGTTTTGAAAATAACCAAAATTCACCCACATAATTCGAGCCGCACAATGAAAGTATTACATCTTTATTCACTCATTAAATAAAACAAATTAACAATTTAAAATTTTCGTGATTTATCATACTGTACTCATCATCTCGTTTCCTAAACATTGATTGTACGGCTCAGGTTGAAGAGAATCGGGGTTAATTACAACCAAATATCGTTAAAGTTGCAGTGGTCAAAACTGATTTACTCCAAATTCTCCCGTTTTCTCCCTGTAATCAAATTCATCACATTTCATAGTCTATAACTCATTTATTTTCACAAATTGCACATAAATGACTCGGATACATAAAACACAAAGAACAAAATTGTTAAAAGTGCGTACTCTTTGGTAGCCGAATTGGTGTATTGCAACCGCCACTGTTCCAAAATATTTTGGTAATTCCAGTGAGATGATCCATACTGTTTTTGTCGAATTTATTTTATTTCTGGAATTTCAGGTGACATTAAAGACAGTTTCACATTTAATTAACGATTTCTAAGAATTGAAACTATTGGATATATCGAGTACGCTGCGACTCGTGTACGGTATGCAACACGTGAATTTTGTCAAACATTCTCGTGAAAATATTAGGGGAAATTTCTTGTGAAACAAAAAGAGGGAATGTGGCATTCAATTGGCCTACCGAAACGACTATGTTTCATTGTATCAGGAAATATGCAAAATACTCGCACGTAATTAATGTGTAATATAGGCAGGATTTTTTACTCTAGCTAATTCAGAGCTAGGTCGAACTGAGCCGCCGTCAATAGCAGAATTCTAGCAGCCGGCTGCTCTGGTTGGTAGTTTTCCGTGGTTTCTCAAATTAATTAAACCGAGGCACATGCCAGAGCAGTATCCTAACAAACCCAGGCCACGAAGTCACGTGATTATTCCTTCCCCTCCCTTGTCTGTCCCATCTTCACCCCTTACCTACACATACGTACACTTACACGCCCTACAATACACACATGCCAAGAGACCAGTTGGGATATTGAAGCTTGTCCCGGCTAGGGCGGTGCCCCGCCCGTGGGGGATATCGGTTTGGGGAAAAAACCCGCAAGATGACGTGTAGGTCAACGCTAGATCTCACCATCCAGCGGGGAAAGATCACCACCACCACCTCCCATGATAAAAGCATCCCTTACACGTACGTCACTAATAAGCAAAGGAGTTGACGCGCGCGAAAAGACGCAATAATCAATCCCTGGCTGGCGGGGGCGGCGGCGTCTGGGCGGTCAGGGGCGGGGCGGGGGGCGGGGGGCGTGGGCGGCCAGAGACAAAAGGATCTGCGCGGGCGCCGCGGGTGCGCGCGTGAGCCACACAATGGCTTGTGGGTACAATGGGAGAGGCCAAGTGGCTATTAACTTCTTCCGCGCAGCCCGCCCACCGCCGGCCCCGCCCCCGCCGCCGCCGCCCCCGCCGCCGTCTTGCTGACCGGGCGCCGATCTTCGAGGGCCCCGGATCGAAGGTGCAGGGCTCGGCCGGCGCCGCAACCAGCGCCTCAAAAGCCGCGCACTTGCCTACGCCCGCGCGACCAAGATGTGTGCTTAGGCTGCCCGCCCCCGCCCCCCCCCCCGCCGCGCCTTTGTTCCCTCACCGCATGGGACGGAGGGCTTATATCGGGGAAAGGCAGATTGGGAAGTCGGCACCAGAGTGGGTGGTGGAATATTCGAGAATGTGGAAAAGAACTGCGTGAATTTTTTAAGTTCTTAGAGCTTTAACGGAAAGACACTCACAATTTTTTTTTTAATTTATGAAATAGTCCATAAATTATTCTGATACTCATTACTCGCGCTATCCAGAGTGAAATTTTAAAATTGACAAATTCATCTGAAGAAAATAGTGGGAATTTACGTACTCATGTGAAGCCATCTGCTAAATTTAGGTGAGCGTAATAAAATATCTAGAATGAGCGTTCCAAACTTTTACGATATGTAGGAGATCAAATATGTTCTGTTTTTGCCGATAAATACGTACTGAAAATTTTCGTAAATAGGAGTAACGTATGTGAAATTTGCCCTGATTGGTAAGAATCACATCATGACTTTGTGTTATCTAGGTCATCATTCGACGCAGTGAAAGGAATTTCGTATTCCTGGAAACACCAATGAACGATGATCAATTACTTCCTAAAAATAATTAAAAGAGCGGAATGGACTTGGCGTGGAAAGTGACTTAGTGAAGTGCGAAACGATGAATAAGCAATAACGAACCCACAAATTTATACAATAACTCTGTTTCTGTGGATTTCATTGGAAAAAATTCTTTTTTTCAACCCCACCCCCACCCCTATATGCCTTAGATGCTCTTCTAAGGCTCGTGTGATAATTTCAAATTATAGAACTTGGCATAAACTGTTCACAAGAGCAAATTATTTAAGTTCACTAGTATGTGCGCCCAATAAAATGACGTCAAATAACGTTTAATAATTATTGATGGTAAATAAAATAGTTTAAATTAATTTTTTTAGAAATGTGCAGCATGAAGGGCAAATGACCTTGCTTTTCCTTTCAGACTCTTTAGTCAATAAGTTGATTTTACAGTAAATTAAAACAACACAAACAGATCTCAACTAATGCTAAAATGTATAAATATGTATACAAAGTCACGAAATTTTATACAACTCGCCTGTGCTACGCAATATTCTAAATCATTTTCTTATTTTGTCGAGTATGATTTTACGGAGAGAGTAGCAAGATTCTCTTAATAAAATGGAAATAAATAGCATGTGACATCGGAAATGCCGCGAAATATGATCTTCAATAATAAATAAAACATATCGATACAAAGAATACTGAAATAGTGCTAAATACAGTTGTATTTAGAGAAGGGGAAGACTTGAGTAGGGGAAGTTGTTGTTGTTGTTGTTGTTGTTGTTGTTGTTTTTGGCGTAATGAAACTAACTTGCTGTAAAGATGGTGTAGCCGTTTAAAATTGTCCGAAAAATAATCCAATGATATGTGATTGTATATAGTTAAAAGAACCTTAAGTAAATCGGACTAACCATCAGAACTTCAGAAATAAAAGTAAGGTATCGCTATTTACACATTTACTATATACAAAGTGATACTAGATATCAGCTCATGTACTTAAGTTATCGACGATTTAGCTGGGGCTTGGAGACTTCCTCAGAAACACGGACATTTCAACTTGCAAACAAAACAAGTTTGTAAGCTAGCATCATTGCGAGCTGCACTTAAGAATGAAGGAAACGTCTAATATTACACAAGTCTTCACAATAAGTGTAGAGATACAAGTAAAGCAATAGGATGATAGTAATAATACAAGAAACTTTCATAAGTCTTCCTCTGTGCTCAGTGAGCTGACATTTTCGCCATATCCGACGGAACGAGGCCGCATCAGTAAACGACTTGGGTACTTCCTGCAAAAGTAAACTAGAGTCATACTGTAAGACCAAGTGGTACGAGCTTCATTCGTAAATATACGAGCTCATGTTTTGCTCGAGACTTCTCCGTCTCGCAGTAATACTTGCCTTCCTTAATCCCGTCCTCACATGCATTGAGCATTTCAAGACGAACGAGACTGTAGTAAGAGACAACGTGCTGAAAGTGAACTGTTGTCTCGCGTCATATATGCCCTAACATTTCCAACACATGGACTCCCGGTAATATTCGACATAACAGTCAATGTTCTTTTGTTCAATCGCATCAAATACTAATTGCCACATCGGCGTAAATACATGAGGTGCTTCGAGGTTAAAATAAACACACTGGAATTTGCGGAACATTTGCCAATACATGCACTCAAGACAGGTGTATCCTCTGAATTCAGTTCAGATTTGTTGTCTTTATAGTCTCTGGCCGGGAGAACCTAGAATTCGAGTCTCGAAGATGGCGGAGTTTTCCATTTTAGCTTCATAGCTATATCTAATTGAGCCGCTGTCTGGGGAAGAATTCTAACGGTCTTCTGCTCTGATTGGTAGTTTTCCATTTTCTCCTATCAACACCTAGTGAATGCCGGAGAAGCACTCTAACAAATGGCACATGGTCAGCGCGCAATCTTTCCTTCCTCTTCTTTGACCAATCTTCTTCTTCTCAGATTTACACTTACACGCACAATACGACATGCCGGGAGACAATTCGGGAGATTAGAGCATGTCCCGGCTGGGATGGTGCCTCTGTGGGAGACACCTCGAAGAGGATTCCCCCACAAGTTTGTATGTAGGTCGGCGTTGGATCTCATTCTCCAGCGATGGTGGATGTTCGTCACCTCCAAGCTTCAAATACTCACTACCCCAACAAAAATTTCCCACATAGCTATTGTAGTTGGTTGGTTGGTTGGTTGGTTGGTTAGTGATTCCGGGCGCGTCAACAGCTTAGGTCAATAGTCCCGTAAGGGTAGTGCATGTTTTCTTGGAAGAAGGCGGTGATCTTCCCCCTCTGTATGGCGAGATACGGCGCCGACCTACCGTCGGCTAGCGCACCGCCCCAACCGGGACAAGCTCTAAGCTCTCGACCGGTCTCTCGGAATATGTGGTAGTGTAGTGCATGTTAGTGTAAATGTGTGTGAGGGATGAGGATAGGACAAGGAAGAGACAGGAAAGATCGCGCGCGGTCCGTGGCCCGTTTGTTATGGTACTGCTCCGGCATTCGCCTGGAGATAAACGAAGAAACTACGGAAAACTTTGATCAGAGCAGCCGGCCGCTAGAATTCTCCTCCAGACAGCGACTGAATTCGACCTAATTGAAAAGCTAGTGACGAAAATCCTGCCTCCGTCGATTGGAACCTAGAACCTCCCGGACAGAGGAGCTGCAGTGACATCAGTTGATGCACTCAGCTACCGCTCCCGGTCATAGCAATTTTACCTCAAAGCCTGATCAATCAATCAAGAAACATGCGAAACACGCCTCTTCCTCTTCGTCGAGCAATGTCACTGTCGCAATGTTAGATAGAATGAGGTGGGTTATCACTACATACCACGTGAAGTAGATTTCCTTTCAATTGGAAGA
Organism: Teleogryllus occipitalis; assembly: GCA_011170035.1. Taxonomy (NCBI): domain Eukaryota; kingdom Metazoa; phylum Arthropoda; class Insecta; order Orthoptera; family Gryllidae; genus Teleogryllus; species Teleogryllus occipitalis. The sequence continues at coordinate 5,424 of BLKR01011656.1, forward strand.
GAGCCAAATAAGATCGTGTACAGACTCATCTTACACTACATTTTACTCCGTCTAAGGAACGGTCTCCCATTTGCTCAACCACACGACACGCCATTTCAGTCGGTGTGAGACTGCACCAACGTTCTGCACCCGAGAAGTTCTCACGACGCGAGGCGACGCAAAGCGACGTGACGTGACAGGTAGCGAGACGACGCGCGGTAGTGTCATGCATGTCAGCGCCGGCGGCGGCAGAGGTGTCGCATCGGCCACGTTCGCTGGCACTTCGCGACCCAGTCCTAACGCGCGATCAAATAACCAAGCGTCCTCCTAACCGCAAGCGCCATCAAACAGCGAAGCGCGTTCTCAAAGAAGGCTCAATCGTCGCTGGCGCGGCAGTCGAGTCGCTGCACACCGCGTCAGCAGCACGGAGAACCGCTCACGCCAGGTTCACTGCCAAAGCCACCTCCTCACGTCTGGTTTCTGGTACGTTATAGTTGAACGTTGTACGTCTGCACGTGTTACGTGCAGACTGATTGATTGTTTTGTGTTTTTGTGCTACTTCCACTGCTGTAGTCATTAGTTCCGTTAGAGTAGTGCTTGTCGTGTCGTAGAAAATGGCGGTGTTCCTTCCCTGACATAACGTCAATGAGATGCGGCAAAATCCTTCACATCGCCATAAAGGGGTTTACCTTCTTGAGATATTTCCGCTAACCCGTACTGCCCCTGGCGGGACAAGTTCTAAGTGCCCGGCATTGTGCGGTAGTGTAATGTGTCAAGTTGTCAATTTATGTCTGTGAACGATATCCATGCATGCTTTTAGGCTGTTATCCATTACCTGTCGTAAATAAACGATGTAGTACCTCGACACACATTAATTGAATCCTCGAGTTGGCAACCGCCTATGAGTTGCACCTTATAGTAGTGGCCAGCAGCAGCAGCAAAAATTCTAGCTCACGAAACGAAACTAAATGTTTTTTAAGACATGAATCGCAAACATTTAAAAATAATGAAATAATATCGTATTACAGCAATAAATTCAATTAACAAAAATAGTCCCCACGAATATTGCATTAACATAGCGCCGAATTTTAACAGTTCTTTTAATGCCAAAATTATAAAAAGTTGCGGTTTCCTACAGCAACATGAGAATATCAAATATTTAGTAGCAGGAAACGTTTTCCTTAGAACCTTGGTGTCGCATAACGTCTTCTGGAAATGGGAAAATTTGAGCTCATTTTCACAGAAAACTTTGGAGTTATCAATTACCTTTAAAGACAACATTTGAATGACTTGTTTTAACCAATTCAATAATGTATAGAAATTATACGTGATGTGAATATTAACGTCTTGAAAGAGTTGTCAATAGAATTACATTTATCTAATTTTTGATAAAATAAAAAAAGAGGAAAATGGGTTTATGTCATATTATAGAATACATTTAACTATCTACTATCTCAAACTAAAAGTTTAAAGAAAAATTCTGTTACAGACAAGATACAATGAAAAATAACCCCAAAATGTCATTTTCGAGTAATCTGGACACCCTCTAAATACTGTTAAAAATACGTATAAATGTGGTAATCTTCTTTGCTTATGTGAAATTTAATTTTCAGAGGCCAGATGGGGAAAAAAATTCTACCCACCCTAATCAACATAGCAACAGGATTTATCTACTCTTCCACTAATAAGGTTTTTTGCCAAAACAATAAGGATTTTTTTTGCCGAAAATTTGCTGTCTTCCGACGCATGATTGCATAACTTTCTTCTCTTACAAAGTAAGTACGAGAAAATAAAAATATATTTTCAGTGAAAATCAAAAACAGTTTCATTGCTTTTTCTATTTTTTTCGAGTTTCCGTATCAAACAAAACCATCGACATACCTTACATGGACGGAGGCTGCAAAGTTTTCTTACAATTCCTTCCCGCATTGGAAATTAGGAATATAGAAACGCGTAGTATCATGTGAGAAATTCTCTTCAGCCGCAGAATAATGCAGGTGCTACGTGCCCTGTCTATTGCCAGTACTCCTGATTTAAGGTAGGTTGATTTCGAATCCAAAGAAATTCATCTTTTTTCCCAAGGTGAAGGTGGCACGAAACGTATTTTAACTGAAACAGCGTCTACGATGTCTCTTGTGTGCCAACCCACCTTCACTTTCCCATGTTTAGAAACGAAACACATGTCCCTTCCGATTCTTTTTAGAAAGAACCCGGAATCCAACTGTTGTATACTGCGGTCGACACAGGGCAGCTGGGATACCTCCACAACGAACCAAAACACATCATGTTTACCTAATATTGTACAGGTACCCATCGATTTCGTAGGTATGGTCGATTGAGTTCAAGTAATAGTTATGAAGAAATACATAATTTAAACCAAGTGTTACGGTTGAATTGTTTTTTTTAAATTAATACATATTACGTTTATTAAAATCACATCACACATTCATAAGTAAATTATCACTTACAAATTATTCTTTGCAAATAGATGCTCTCAGTTGTGAATTACGAATATATTATAGACGAAAGACGTAGAAAGTTTTGCAATAAATTATGAAGAATTGATTACGTCGCCATACACGTTATAGTAATCTACTAAATGAGTATATTGTCTATTGACCAATTTGAGAAAGTTTTTTAATTTGTTACACTATTTTAGGATTACATGTTCTGAATATCTGTGCTCCGTAGCACAGAAAGATAACCAAAGAAGAATCTCAAAATATATGTAACATTAAAATGACTATATGATTTTTATGCAATTTGACGGTAGGGATCTATCAAAAAGTGATTGTTCAGAAATACTCAACAATATTACCTAAAACAACACTGGGTCGATATGAGTTACGCACCGATCAAAGTCTGGCCATTAAAAGTTGTACTTGTATAAACTATTTTCATTTTTAAAATCATATTTAGAAAATGCAGAACGTTTGTTTGCGCCCAATAAGTGGAAATCATTAAAACGGCATGACCTGATGAATTACGTGCAATCCCAAGAAATTACGTGCAAAATTAATTTTTTAATAAGCATATTTTTTCACGACGGATTAAAAACCCAAATTTCTATGAATAAATATGAATTCGTGTAATGAAAAATGATTGTTAACACCACAATATATAGTACGCTATGCTCATTAACTTTACAAAAACAATGTTAGTAGTTTAAACATATCAAATTTTAGTCTCAGAGGCTTCAAAAGAAACAAGGAAATGCAATAGAAACGTTGAACTTGTATGCTTTAACTTGAAATTCTGGGGATTCTGCAAATGCAGGTCCTCTGGTCCCCGCAAATGTGCATGATGTAATAATAGCGAACGCGCCCTGGAGTTCACGCGTGGCCTAATGAGATGCGCATGAGAAGAATATTCATATTTAGACGATGCTAATTTGCTCCGCCGAGTGCTCGCAGGGCCGGTGGAGGGGCGGGCGTGGGCGCCGAGCCGCGTGGGGTGGGGGAGGGGGAGGGGGCGACTGGCCCTCGCATTAGCGCCGGCGCCTGCTGTGCCTAGCGCGCCCATAGTCACGTGACCCAACTAATTACCGGCCTTCTCCGGCCGGCCGACCGCAGCGCCAGCAGCGGCAGCGGAGGCGGGAGCGGCGATGGAGGAGGCGGCGGTGTCAATGGCGACGGTGGCGGTGGTGGTGGTAACGGAGACGGCGGTGGATCCAGTGGAAGGGGTGGTAATGACAACGGAGGGGTGGCGGTGGCAATGGAGGCGGCGACAGAGGTGGCAGGAAGAGGGTGGCGGCAATGTAAGTGGAAGGGGACGGCGTAGGTGGAGAAGCAGCAGAGGTGAAGTTGGCGTGGGCCGTGGCAATGGAGATGTGGCGGCAGCAATTTAGGCGCGATTGTTGGCGACCGAGGCGGGTCAGCAGCGACCCCGGGGGGGGGCGGTGACGACGTCGAAAGCATTGCAGAGAAGGTGCTGTGGGCTGCTCAAGGGCGATGGGGAAGACGGTTGGTTGGAGTTGCGAGCCGTAATGTAAGGGGAAAGGAAGATGACGGTGAAGCGAAGGTGGCGATGACGAAGGTGACGGAGGCGACGTCAGTGAAGGTGACGATGACGATGTTGGTGGCGACGAACAAGGTGACGGTGGTGATGATCGCGGTGACTCCCCTTCGCCGTACACTTCGGGAGGTGGCGCATTGTTACGTTTGGTCGCATGCAGTCAAGATGCGAGAGAAATGTCATGTCACAAAGGCGAGGAAAGAAAAAACTAGATGCAGACATGGGTGTACGTTCGACAAATGAAGAATAATGGTGGTTATGGATGGGAAGTAGGATCGGAGCAAGAGAAGAATGGAGTCAAGTAGTCAAAGGACGATTGTGAACAAGCTGCTCTGGTGAAAGCCACCGCAAGTACTACAAGAACAATGGGTGCCTGCACACGGCGCACAGTGGAACGAAGACGGAAGACACGCACGCGCGGCGAGCACAGCAGTAGTGGGTGGGTCAGAGGACAAACGTAGATGCGAATGCACAGTGGAAGATTCGGAGTCTGAACCGCCGGAGAGTCGTGCGTCCAGGAGTCAATGCGATGAGGAAGCGGTAGTCCACAACGGCCGGGAGGCGACTGCGAAAGCCTCGTCGATTGGAGTCGAGTTAGCCTTGCTGAGGGAGGAGCTGGGGCAGACACGGGCGGCAGTGGCACGCTGACACCCGTGACCGCGGCGGCGAAAGCCATTGGAGAGTTGGACGTGGGTGTGGTCACGCCATAGATAGAGACGTGACGAGGTGGGGATGGGCGAGTGGCAATGGAGAGGCAGAGCATCGAGGGCAGATTGGAGATGCGGTGGGCGTGAAGAGGTGACCAGGAGGCAGTAGGCGCGAAGTAGGAGTGGAGTGGAAGGAAACTGCGAGGAGGTAAGAGGAGGAGTAGGGTTAAGCAGAAAAGGATGTGGAGGTGATGAGGAAGGCGTGGTGACGGGAGCGAGAGACATGGAAGACTTAAAATCGGAGCGGAGAGGAAGTAACGAAAAGAAGTAGAGGCACCCGGGGAGGAGTTAGGTGAAGTGAAGAGGAGATGGGAGATGTGGGCGGGAAAGGGCGGTGTGGATGCATAGGTTAGGCGCAAGTGGTGCGAAGAAGAGGTCGGTCAGCGGCGAGGCGGACTCTGCGTGGGGTCGAGGAAGAGGCGAGGCGATTCCGCGGCGGAGCCTGAAGCGGAGCGGAGGCGAGACAGTTCGAGGTGAAGCAGGGCGGAGGGCAGGGGGAGGCAAAGCCGAGATGGAGGTGGAGGCGGGGGAGGGGGACGGCAGATTAGCTCCCGGCGCACGCTCTGCGCTGGGAGGGGGCGTGGCGGCGATTGCAAGCGGCCAGCGCGGCGTCCGCTCCCGCCCCTCCCCCCTCCCCCCACCACCACCTCCACCGCATCCGGCGCCCTGGGCAGCGCCGAGCAAGCCATTTCCGAGTGGCGCGCGGACGCTCGCGTTTTTGGATTCGCTCCTCACCCATTCATGAGGGCCCCACATCCTGCGCCAAGCAGCCAGCAGGCACTCGAAACAAAGTTCCGGGCGCCAAACGAGAGTTACCGTATTGCATGCCAGTGAAAATTGAGTGCTAAAAGCCTTCATTGCAAATATTTTTCACGCTTGGTTGAAAACATTAATCTCGCGACTTAATTGTGAATGATATTTACTAAACAATGGATAATGTTAGTACTAATAATTAATCTATTAGAATTATTATCTGAAGGATAAAAGCAGAACTTTTTTATTCAGGAATTATGAGTCTATTAAATCTCTATGAATGACCCTTCGAATAAATGACACTTCTTAAAAACTTCTCCGGAAGCAGTATTTGCTTAATATTTCTTGAAAATTCTGTGCCGCCACTCAAGTAGAGGAATTATAGAAACGACTGATTGTCATACTAAAAAAATGTTAGAGAAGGATATTTTTGGAAATATATTTTTCTATATTTCAAACTGTTTAAGTCAGTTCCAAATTTTAAATCATTGAACGTTTCTTGCAGATTCAGACACACAAAATTATTTTCAATAAATATGACGCATTCCATATCATTCTTTCGACTAGAATAGGTTTGGTTTTGGATCGTGATCCTTTAATTGAATTATAAATTATGAAAGTGGGTATAAAATGTACCTATAAATTTCTGAAGGAGATAATCTGCAATTTTAGCCTTCTACTTCATCTTCACAAAACACTGATGAGAATTACATACAACATAATAATGGCATAATAAAAGTCTAAATTAAAATCTAATGAAAAAGGAATGTAAAAATGTAATAAGTACGATGAAAATGGTAAAGATGTAGAGAGAGAATGTGTAGGTAGCTTAATATGTTACAAGAAATCGAGAATAGTAAGTATTGTGAATCTAGATATCTAAATTGCACTGAAATTATTATAAAATGACAAATTACATGTAACAGTCTGCAATCACAAATTACATATAATAAATAACCAATTCATTTAATTTCCATAATAATTAGCATAAGAGAATTATTATGAACTTTTTATTACAAAAAAATATTAAAAATATACTATAACACTAGCGTACCTGTGCGAGAACTCTCGCATGTTAAACCTCACCCCATTTTTTGTAAGGATATCGTGAAATTGAAACATGGGAACATGTGATTTGTTTCCATCGTAGATCCCGCCACAATTAAGTACACAAACTTGTAAATAAACAAAACGTTTAATCAATGGTTACACTACACGCATGTGTAGCAATATTCATCGGTATCAAGAAACTATTTATAGTACTTGTTGCAGCGAGAAAAAAATCTTGAATTAATAATTACCCAAATAAACTTCGTCAGTCTGCGCAAACCACGGTGTACATAGAAAAAGAGTAAATATAAATTGGTGTACATAGAAATCATTTTCTCCCAGGTCTCTAGTTACGTTCGTAGGCAATAAGCAATCTCCTCCGGATTAAAGCAGAAAAAATCTCGTAAGTTAACCCACGGTGAAAAACAGGACACCTTCATGCATCCATGTGAATGAGCATTATGTGTTACGGGGTGCTTCAAGTGCTTTGCTCATTATTCCTGTGAATGTAGGAAATCTTATAGCCGGGAGATAGCGCTGTTGCTTCCTTCTGAAACGACATCTGACGCCGACCTATACATCGGGCTGCGAGTTTTTTCCTCCAAGTAACTTCCGCTACTGAACACAGCCCTAGTTAAGATAACCTCTAAACTTCCGACTGCTATCTCGTTGTGAGTGAAGTGTGTATGCAAGTAAAGGAAGAGACAAAAATGAGGGAGGCAAGATCCTGCGAGGTTCTCGAACTCTTTAATACGTTATTGCTCCGGCATTTACCTAGTATTGATCAGGGAATCAAAGGAAAACTATTGATCAGAGCAGCTTTGCGCTCAAATTTTTCTCCAGATAGTAGCTGAATACGACCTAGCTACTATTGAGCTGATCGAAAATCTATTATCGTCAAGATACCAAACTTGGGTCTAGTCTGTCAGAAACGCTGCAACAGCAACATTAGTTGCAGCGACCCATCTCCACCGGTCATTTTCTTAAGGAATCTGAAACCGGATTCCAAGGTGGCAATGACTCCTGCAATGGCTCCGAGTTCGGGTAGATTCCGATCCAACTACTTCTGTCCATTAAGTGGACGCCCGCGTCGCCGTCAACGGATAATTACGATGATCAACTGCCACAAATTGCTTAAGTCGCCGCCCAAGATCAGAATTTTCGGCGATTCGGATCGTGAACCAACGCAATCTACACAAAAGAGCGCCTGTTGAGCCGCGTCCATTCCGTTCTATCTCCTCTGATCCGCCCTTCCCCCCCTCCTCGGCCCGTCCCGGCCCGTCTCATCTCGTCACTCGTCCGCCTCCTCCCAGTCGTTCTAATTGGCCGTTTGTTTCATCAAAGGATCTCCCCGGCTAATTTTCCTTGCGTCACGTGACACGCGATAACCGAGTTCGAAATATTATTCAATTGTATTTCAAAATTAGTTTACGTAATTTGACTGGCACCGAGGACGAAACAATTTTCATCGCTATTGACGTTTACTTCCATTTACGGAAGTTATTTCCGATCCTTAATTTTTGGTGGAATTGACGTGTATTTGTAGTGAGATACGAGTTTGATTGGCACTTTATCACATTGATGTCTAAAATATTTCAAAGTTCAATACAGATTTAAATTCACCTTATTTTCTTGATGACATCCTCACCTTAGAACGAATTATCATTCCACTTATGAGGAAAATATACATCTGTCTTTCACTGCATGGAATTGAAATTCGACGTATCCTAAAATTTATTTTAAATATTGTAATTAATTGTATATTCTAACATAGAATAACAGTCACTTAATCAAAAACCTATTCAAATATTGATTCGGGTACAATTTCAACTAAATGTGTTATAACCATATTCACTTGTGGCTGTAAACTGTTCTAGAATATTTAATTACTTCTACTAAAAAAAGTATGTCGTTTCTTATTCATAAGGAAACTCCTATATTTCCACAAATCGTTTTCGTCGAAAAAATCACGGTTGAATGCATTAGGAGTTTTGAACGACTTGTTCGTGAAACTTCAGAAAGAAAGAAGAGTCATAAATTTTTCAGACTCTTCCAGAATTCATGTGCTCGAGAAATTCGAAATTCCTATGTGATGGAAGAGACATCCTACGCCACGGCACTTCTCGCATGTTTTGCATAAAGGAATTTCAAAGATGCTTCCACCTCCACAAACGGACTTCTGCTTTATATATTTTTTCAAGCAGATGGGTTGTGACGAGAAAGTCTGCATGACACGAAGTGGATTTATTTTTTGAAAATATTAATAAGACATTTTAGCACGCGTACTAAAAAGCATGTTAGTTAATGATCATTGACTTCAACCATTTAATAGGTTATAAAATAATATCGATTTTTTATGTTAACCTTGTAAAATAATACCAAGATTTGGTTTTTTCCACGTTTCATGTTCATACCTTCAATATAAAATGAATAAAATGTGTTTATTACCAAGATGAATTATACACCATTCAGTATCAAGATTAGTTACATTAGCAAACAGGATAAGATCAAATCAGTCCTTTTTACAAACGATGATTTTTTCAATTTTACCAATTATCGTCTCCTACACCTTTGACATATCATTTATTTCCTTTTACACAATAAGTTTCTATTATATGACCATCATTGTACATTGCATTAGTATGAAATTGTAGATAATGTTCTTTTAGTGACGCCTCCGAGAATGCAACGTGATGGGTGTCGACCGTGAGATTACAAGGTGCTCCTTACCGTGCTCTGACTTTTTGCGCGAGTCAGTGCAGCATGAACACGCACGAGTGCGTTTGAGATTTCTTGGGCCGCAGCCAGCCATGGGTAGGGGAAGAAGTGAGAGGGTAGGAGAGGAGGGGAAGGGCGAACGGCAATCGACCGCGACCGCGGACAATGAAGTTCATTTCCGCTTGGGGACTGCATCGCCTTCTCGCCCACCTCTACTGCTGCGGGAGGAACATACCACAGCAGCATAAATCAATGTATCTCTTAGGCTAAATTTCGAAATATGGCGAAGGTTAAGTGTGGTTATTTCGTGTTTCCGGGAGCGCCAACTGTCATTAGTCTTTTGTCTCATTAGTCTCGTAAGTGTAGAACATGTTTTATCACGGAAGCTGGCGGGGTTTTTCACCTGCAAGATGGTGAGATCCGGTACCAACATATACGTCGGCTTCCCATTTTCCCATTCAGGTATCTCCAACGAGCGGAGCACCACCCCAGTCGGGACCAGCTCCAAGCTGCCATTGGTCTTCTGGCGTGTGTGGTAGTACACGGTATGTAGTGTGTGTGTGTGTGTGTGTGTGTGTGTGTGTGTGTGTGTGTGTGTGTGTGTGTGTGAGTTAGAAAAGGGTGAGGATAGAATAAGAAAGACGAAGGATAGATCGTGTGTGGTCCATGGACCGTTTATTAGGGCAGTGCTTCGACATTCACCTACGACATTCACGGTATTGATCGAAGAAAACAACAAAAAAATAACCTATCAGAGCAACCGATCGCTAAGATTATCCTCCAGACAGTGGTTGAATTCGAGTTAGCGCTCTGGCTACTGTCGAAAATCGGGATTTGAATTTGAGGATCTATCGGTCAGTGACATCAGTTGATGCCGTGAGTTACCTCGGCTGGTACTAAGGTTAGGTTAGGTTAGTTTTTGCCATATGAGCCACAGGGTTTGTAGAAAGTAGATGTAAAAAGATTCACGATGAACGAATAAATTCAAAATGTATCAGACTTATGTTAACGTTAGAAACCAGGCGCTAACTATAGCAAGGCGATTGTCCGAGTGAGACGCGTTTGTGTTCTGTGAAATTTAAAAGTGACAATTCGATTTCACCCTAATAGTAATATTAAAGTAATAATCTAGAAAGGTTATTTTAAATGTGAAAAGTAATTGTTGTGTATGCAAACATTATCTCTCTGTAATTAAACGGTTTCACATGCTAAACTGTTCCTTGCGTAAAGTAATACAAGCATATCAAGCCACCATTTTATCCACGACGCCATTCATGATTAATGATTATTTGACTCTATGCGAAGTAGTCGAAAGTTTCCCAAATGCAATATAATAGGTGAAGGACTACCCAAAACAAAGTCCCTAGAACAGGGTTGTCCAACTGGCGGCCTGCGGGTTCCATGCGGCCCGCGGTTCCCTTTAGTGTAGCCTGCGAAAGGTTATTAGTCAAAGTAGAAGTCCCTTGCATCCATGTAAGGAGGGATCCTTGAGATTGCTCACTTAGCGCACGCATCCTGCCAGCCTCAACACCCTCCTATTGCAAAAATAGGTTAAGTTTACCTTTAAGGATTGTTTTGGAAATGCAGAACTTCAAAACCATTCTTGTGATTGATTGATTGATTGATTGAGTTTTTCGTGTTTCCGGGCGCGTCAACTGCTTTGGTCATTAGTCCCGTTCGTGTAGTGTATGTTTTTTCTCGTGAGATGGCGGTGATCATCCCCCGCTGGATAGCGAGATCCGGCGCCGACCTACCGTCGGCTAGTGGGGTTTACCCCTAACCTGGACTCTCCCACCAGCGGGGCACCGCCCCAGCCGGGACAAGCTCTAAGTTCCCGACCGGTCTCCCGGAATATGTGGTAGTGTAGTACGTGTTAGTGTAAGTGTGTGTGTAAGGGGAGATGATAGGACAAGAAAGAGAAAGGACAGATCGCGCGCGGTCCGTGACCCGTTTGGTAGGGAACTGCCCCGGCATTCGCCTGGTGTTGATCGTAGAAACCACGGAAAACTACCTGTCAGAGCAACCGGCCGCTAGAATTCTCCTCCACACAGCAGCTGAATTCGACCTAGCTGGAAAGCTAGTGTCGAATATCCTGCCGTCAGGTCTCGAACCTAGGACCTCCCGGTCAGAGGCACTGTAGTGGCATCAGTTTATGCACTGAGCTACCGCTGCCGGTACCATCCTTGTGTGTTACACTGCATAATGCGTGGTACTCCCTGATATCACGCATGGTTCCATTACACCCCCTCGTTCCAGAGCAGCCAAGCAAAGAGCTCAGATCCACAACACGGGAAGTCAGGCGTGGATCCGCGAGTAATGAAAATATGGCCCACAGCCATGTTAAAGAATTTAGTTTTGATTTTCCTAGCCTTGCAAGTTGGACACCCCTGATCTAGGACAAGCATCCAAGGCGGCCGCGGGAACATTGGTCGCCACCGGGGTCGCGCACAACACTTCTCTTAGTTCTGGGCGAAGACTAGGTTCGTAGAAGGGGATTGTGCCTCCTCCATTCAATGTGTTGCACTTGTTACAAATTGTTCTCTAACAAAGTATGCTAGGCAACGAATATCAATCAACAGCCTTGTTTTTCGAATTACTAATTTTATCAAACAATGATCACGAGAAGATAGATGTTTCTTGTCAGCAAATACTTTCTTCCCTTTCTGCTTATTTTCTTCATAGGATTTTTACTACAATCCCATTCGGCTTCTTGTTGGGAATACGTAGCGAATGCTCGTCTAATTACAAAATAAAAGTTTGCGATTTTTCCGCAAAGTTTGCGCGGCGAACCACAAATTTAGGGTAAAGGAACGGAAGAAAGTTCTTAGAAGTGTCACTCGCGAGGCCCCGGCCATTTTACAGGACATAAGATGCCCTGAAACCAGCATGTTAGGCGGACCTGCAAGTGCAAAATATCCTTTGGATGTCATTCTTTGAAGAAGTAAAGCCGACTGTCCCATGGTGTAGGTTTACTGCATATAAAATAACTTCAAGCCCAAAATAGGTCTCTGAGAAAAATTCACATCACATGTTTTGTCGTCCAAAAGATACCTTCTTTCTGAGTTTGATGGAAAATGAGCGTAGAAAACTATGCATGTGGTCAGACGGAAGAGCAGGCCTGATAGCTTCAGTCCCGCCGCGTAAAAAAAATAGATCATTAAACCTGCACTAGACTTTCTTTTATCTTAGAGTCTCAATGGTATCTGACTTCACACCAGCTTAGTACATTCAGACCTACCAGTTTCTTTCGAGTTAGAAAGTGAAAAAGTATTTTGTGTGTCTGGAGCCTCGACTGCTTTGGTCATTCATCCAGAGAGTGTAGGGCACGTTGTAGCTGATAGATGGCGGTGTACCGCCCACTCTGGAATGTGAAATACGGCGCCGACCTTCACGAGCACCCAAGGAAATATTCATACTTCAGAGAGGTACTGTTCCAGTAGGGGCAAGTTCTGAGTTAGTCAATTAAGTTAGTTAATGCCTTATTTTACGTGGCGAGACTCGGGCCATCAGGCCCGCTCTTCCGTCTAACCACGCAAATTTCGCTACGCTCCTTTCACCACCTAGCGGAGAAAGGAGGTATTATCTTTTACAAGCAGTAAATCTACTACATGGGACAGCAGGCTTTACTTCCTCTCCGAAGGAAGGCGTACGAAGGATTTTTTCGCCCTTAAAACTGTCCGGTAGGGGCGCCCTTACAACAGTCCGGTACGCTGACGAAATAATGAGAAAGGAAAGATCGCGCGGAATCCGTGGTTCGTTTGTTAAGGTACTGCTTCAATGTTCGCCTGCTACTGTTCGGAGAAACTACGAAAAACTAGTTAGAAGAGATGACCTCTAGGATTCTCCTCCAAACAGTGGCTGAATTCAACTAAACAACGTAGCTAGTGTCAAAAATCCGACACTGTCGGGACTCAAAATCGTCTGGCCAAAGAGGATGCGGCGACAGTGGTTTCTTTCATAAAATACAAAAGAATAAAGTTCGTAAACTTATTTTCTAGGAACTTTTAAGATTTACATATCACTTTATAATAATTTATTTTCGTATAGAAATCCATCTTAAAATGAGACGCAAAATTAGGGTGAACTATCCGAGTACAACATTTTCAAATGCAGAACTAAGTCAACTCTTTGTTTTAGAGGGCAGCCATAGTGGTTCAAGCTACTCTATTCGGTACATCAATGAATATGGTCGTAACAGCTGATGGGACATTTGAAACAACTGCCAGTCTCATTACATTACGCATACATTTTATCTTCCTAGAAACGACTATCAGTCATTAATCTGTGAGGGAATTTCACATATATCTGGAACTTTAGAAAAAGCTTCATCATATTTTCTGACCAAGACATCAACCTGTTATGAAACGAGTATGCTTGTTTATCTCTTTATAGTTCAAGTGCTCTTTCATGGCAGTCATCTTTCTTTTTTGCGTTGTACATTTATCATTCTTGCTTATAACGCGGTTTTGTTGAGAGGAATTTTAAAGTACATACTTCCTCCATAAACTACGGCGCCATCGGACATTGAACCTAAGACGTGACCTACGGCAGCAGTTTACAGTTCTAAGATAATTCATACCTACTCCATATCCAACTTCATCTCATTCCCGCCGTTATTGCCTCCCTCAGTTTCCCTGCAGCCGCCAACACGATCGCAGTGTCCGCCGCCATCTTCATTACCTCTTTCCACGCTCCCCTCGCACGTCTCCCTGTAACTCCATCGAACAGCGACCGTTGCCGCAAATGGCGATGCCGCTGTCCTCGACGCTCCTGCTGCCACGCCGCACTCCACATCACCTCTGCCTCCTCTACCTCCCCTGTTGGTCTCGACGCAGTCATCCGGGCGTTCCAAAGCAGGGAGATGGCTCAGTGCATCAACTGATGTCACTGCAGAGACCCTGACCGAGAGGCTCAAAGTTCGAGTCCCGACGGTGGCAAGATTTTTGATACTAGCTTGTCAGCTAGGTCGAATTCAGTCGCTGACTGGAGGAGAATTTTAGAGGCAGGCTGCTGTGATCGGTAGTTTTCCGCGGTTTCTCCGATCAACACCAGGCGAATGACAAAGCAGTACCCTAGATAATGGGTTACGGACCGCATGCGATCTTTCCTTTCTCTTCCTTAAACTGTTCTCACACCACAATAGTTCATCATTACAATACTACCACACTTTTCACGAAACCAGTCGGGAATTAAGAGCTTGTCACGGTTGGGGCGGTGCCCCGCTGATGCGATATATCTGGATTAGGAATATTCTTAAGCCGGCGTATAGGTCGGCGCCCAATGTTGCCATCCAATGGGGGCAAACACATTACGCCACCTTACGTGATAAAAAGCATGCACTACATATACGAGACAAATGACCATAACAGTTGACGCGCCACGAAACACGAAATAACTACTACTTAATTAAAAACGATCATTCTACATGTGTTCCATTTATCCGCACGCTCTAGCTGTTTGAAAAGAAAAATGTGTGGATCCTCGCTGCCGCCGTTGACTTCACCGCTTTCGACCCCCGCCCTCTCCACGACTTTCAGCGCCAACGCCTTTGCCGCCCCTTCTTAGGCGTTTCTCCGCCTACGGGGCTCCGCTCCCTCCGCCGCGGCGCCACACCTGGGTTCCTCCGCCCCCGGCCCGCCCCACGCCGCCCGTCTTCGCCTCCTTTCTGCGGAGTTAATGAGCGAGGCATTCTGCTGCCGCCGAGCCGTTAGCATGCAGGCAGTTTCATTAATCAAAGAGTTTCGCTCCGAGGGTATGCTAATCGCGTAAGAAAATTGAGGGATGTTCTCCGGGAATTCCGGCCTCCGCAGCCGCGGACGGGAAGCGCACACGGAGAGGGTGGGGTGAGTTTCGACACGGGAGAAGGCTGGTCGGTGAGTGATGGAGTGGCAAGAGGTAGATTGGAAGGGGCACCCGGAAAGGTAGATAACTGTAGGGGGGAGGTAATGGAATAATGGTGGTAAAATCAGGGGAGAGCTGGGATTGGGAAGGCATGCAACAGATGTTATAGGCGTGGAGGTTGCTAAGCAAACGAGTCAGTACGTTGCCTGACAACTGAAGCTTGCAAGTTGTATTTATATTGATCGATTGGCTAGTGATTCCGGGCGCGTCCACTGCTAAGGTCATTAGCCCGTACATGTGGCGCATTGTTTTATCGGTGACCTTCCTCCGCTCGCTGGCGAGATCGGGTGCCGACGGGTACATCGACTTGCGGGGTTTTTACCAAGCACGATCCACCCACCAGCTTGGCACTGCCTCAGCCAGAGCAAGAAGTAAGCTTCCGACAAGTGTGGTAGTGTAGTGCCTGGGATTGTTTGGGGAAACCACGAAAAGCTACCGATCAGATGCACTGCAGTAACATCAATGAGCCATCTCTGGCGGTTTGTAGTTTTGGAATGTATGTATGTGTGTGTGTGTGTTGAGAAGTAGCTCATGCGGTCAGACGAACTTTTTTTCCACACAAACTACTTTCCACATTCGACCACCGATTCGCAGAACTACGAGTAAAACTTGAACTTCTACCACCCTCCAAATGCCCTAAAAATATTATATTTTACTAGTGGCTGTCTACAAAACGTGTTAGAGAACTTGGAGCCAACAGTGGATGCGATGTGGCAACGTCTGGAACTCAGTCGTTGCGCGCCTGCGCATGTGCTGCCTCCGGACGCCCTGCAGGACACCTGCCACTTCCCGTTCTCTTCAAGCTCAGGTGCGAAGCCATCTAAAGTTAGCAGCGCCCAGAAACGAATCTCTACCAAACTATATCCAAAATTAACGGCTAATTAAATGCTAATTAAGTGCTCTATTCCCGAATTTTCCGCTCCTATAGTTTTCCCAAAATCGTGGGCGCTGCTAGCTTTAGACTAAAGTTAGCAGCGCCCAGAAACGAATCTCTTCCAAACTATATCCAAAATTTACGGCTAATTAAATGCTAATTAAGTGCTCTATTCCCGAATTTTCCGCTCCTATAGTTTTCCCAAAATCGTGGGAAAAACAATTAACATTAGTTCTATCTCCTTCCAAAACAGAGCAATTTATAAATCATTCCCTACGCAATTTGAAATTCATACTCCACGCCAAAATGTCCCCTAAACAAATACTAAAAATAATATATAATCAAAAAATTTGCCGCTCACCGCTTAGTTTGAATAACATGGGTTCGAATCCCAAAAACGACCCTCATCCGAACGCTGTGCGCAAGGAAGAAAGACGCTCCTTCCAAGTCAGCGCAATTTATAATTCATACTCTACGCCAAGATGTGCCCTAAACAAATACTAAATATAATCCATTACAAAAAAATTTGCCGCTCACCGGTTAGTTTGATTAACATGGGTTCGAATCCCAAAAATGATCCTCGGCGGAACGCTGTGCGCAAGGAAGAGTGCCGCTCCTTCCAAGCCAGCGCAATATGAAATTCATACCCTACGCCAAAAAGTGCCCTAAACAAATACTAAATATAATCTATAACCAAAAAATTTGCCGCTCACCGGTTAGTTTGAATAACATGGGTTCGAATCCCAAAAATGACCCTCGCCCGAACGCTGTGCGCAAGGAAGAGTGACGCTCCTTCCATGCCAGCGCATTTTATAATTCATACTCTACGCCAAAATGTGCCCTAAACAAATACTAAATATAATTCATAACAAAAAAATTTGCCGCTCACCGGTTAGTTTGATTAACATGGGTTCGAATCCCAAAAATGATCCTCGGCGGAATGCTTTGCGCAAGTAAGAGTGCCGCTCCTTCCAAGCCAGCGCAATATGAATTCATACTCTACGCCAAAATGTGCCCTAAACAAATACTAAAAATAGTCTATAATAAAAAAATTTGCCGCTCACCGCTTAGTTTGAATAACATGGGTTCGAATCCCAAAAATGACCCTCATCCGAACGCTGTGCGCAAGAAATAAAGACGCTCCTTCCAAGCCAGCGCAATTTATAATTCATACTCTACGCCAAAATGTGCCCTAAACAAATACTAAATATAATTCATAACAAAAAAATTTTCCGCTCACCGGTTAGTTTGATTAACATGGGTTCGAATCCCAAAAATGCTCCTCGGCGAACGTTGTGCGCAAGGAAGAGTGCCGCTCCTTCCAAGCCAGCGCAATATGAAATTCATACTCTACGCCAAAAAGTGCCCTAAACAAATACTAAATATAATCTATAACCAAAAAATTTGCCGCTCACCGGTTAGTTTGAATAACATGGGTTCGAATCCCAAAAATGACCCTCGCCCGAACGCTGTGCGCAAGGAAGAGTGACGCTCCTTCCAAGCCAGCGCAATTTATAATTCATACTCTACGCCAAAATGTGCCCTAAACAAATACTAAATATAATTCATAACAAAAAAATTTGCCGCTCACCGGTTAGTTTGATTAACATGGGTTCGAATCCCAAAAATGATCCTCGGCGGAATGCTTTGCGCAAGTAAGAGTGCCGCTCCTTCCAAGCCAGTGCAATATGAATTTCATACTCTACGCCAAAATGTGCCCTAAACAAATACTAAAAATAGTCTATAATAAAAAAATTTGCCGCTCACCGCTTAGTTTGAATAACATGGGTTCGAATCCCAAAAATGACCCTCATCCGAACGCTGTGCGCAAGAAATAAAGACGCTCCTTCCAAGCCAGCGCAATTTATAATTCATACTCTACGCCAAAATGTGCCCTAAACAAATACTAAATATAATTCATAACAAAAAAATTTGCCGCTCACCGGTTAGTTTGATTAACATGGGTTCGAATCCCAAAAATGATCCTCGGCGGAACGCTTGTGCGCAAGGAAGAGTGCCGCTCCTTCCAAGCCAGCGCAATATGAAATTCATACTCTACGCCAAAAAGTGCCCTAAACAAATACTAAATATAATCTATAATAAAAAAAATTTGCCGCTCACCGCTTAGTTTGAATAACATGGGTTCGAATCCCAAAAATGACCCTCGCCCGAACGCTGTGCGCAAGGAAGAGTGACGCTCCTTCCATGCCAGCGCATTTTATAATTCATACTCTACGCCAAAATGTGCCCTAAACAAATACTAAATATAATCCATAACAAAAAAGTTTGCCGCTCACCGGTTAGTTTGATTAACATGGATTCGAATCCCAAAAATGATCCTCGGCGGAACGCTGTGCCCAAGGAAGAGTGACCCTCCTTCCAAGCCAGCGCAATATGAAATTCATACTCTACGCCAAAAAGTGCCCTAAACAAATACTAAATATAATCCATAACAAAAAAATTTGCCGCTCACCGGTTCGTTTGAAGAACATGGGTTCGAATCCCAAAAATGAACCTGCGTCGAACGCTGTGCCCAAGGAAGAGTGACGCTCCTTCCAAGCCAGCGCATTTTATAATTCATATTCTACGCCAAAATGTGCCGTAAACAAATACTAAGTATATTCTATAATAAAAAAATTTGCCGCTCACCGACAAGTTTGAATAACATGGGTTCGAATCCCAAAAATGACCCTCGTCAGAACGCTGTGCGCAAGGAAGAGTGCCGCTCCTTCCAAGCCAGCGCAATATGAAATTCATACTCTACGCCAAAAAGTGCCCTAAACAAATACTAAATATAATCTATAATAAAAAAAATTTTCCGCTCACCGCTTAGTTTGAATAACAAGGGTTCGAATCCCAAAAATGACCCTCGGCCGAACGCTGTGCGCAAGGAAGAAAGACGCTCCCTCCAAGCCAGCGCATTTTATAATTCATACTCTACGCCAAAATGTGCCCTAAACAAATACTAAATATAATTCATAACAAAAAAATTTGCCGCTCACCGGTTAGTTTGATTAACATGGGTTCGAATCCCAAAAATGATCCTCGGCGGAACGCTGTGCGCCAGGAAGAGTGACGCTCCTTCCAAGCCAGCGCAATATGAAATTCATACTCTACGCCAAAAAGTACCCTAAACAAATACTAAATATAATCTATAACCAAAAAATTTGCCGCTCACCGGTTAGTTTGAATAACATGGGTTCGAATCCCAAAAATGACCCTCGCCCGAACGCTGTGCGCAAGGAAGAGTGACGCTCCTTCCATGCCAGCGCATTTTATAATTCATACTCTACGCCAAAATGTGCCCTAAACAAATACTAAATATAATGCATAACAAAAAAATTTGCCGCTCACCGGTTAGTTTGATTAACATGGGTTCGAATCCCAAAAATGATCCTCGTCGGAACGCTTTGCGCAAGTAAGAGTGCCGCTCTTTCCAAGCCAGAGCAATATGAAATTCATACTCTACGCCAAAATGTGCCCTAAACAAATACTAAATATAATCTGTAATAAAAAAATTTACCGCTCACCTGTTAGTTTGAATAACATGGGTTCGAATTCCAAAAATGAACCTACGCCGAACGCTGTGCCCAAGGAAGAGTGACGCTTCTTCCAAGCCAGCGCAATTTGAAATTCATACTCTACGCCAAAATGTGCCCTAAACAAATACTAAATATACTCTATAATAAAAAAAATTTGCCGCTCACCGGTTAGTTTGAATAACATGGGTTCGAATCCCCAAAATGACCCTCGCCCGAACGCTGTGCGCAAGGAAGAGTGACGCCCCTTCCATGCCAGCGCAATTTATAATTCATACTCTACACCAAAATATGCTCTAAACAAATACTAAATATAATCTATAATAAAAAAATTTGCCGCTCACTGGTTAGTTTGATTAACTTGGGTTCGAATTCCAAAAATGAACCTGCGCCGAACGCTGTGCGGAAGGAAGAGTGCCGCTCCTTCCAAGCCAGCGCAATATGAAATACATACTCTACGCCAAAATTTGCCCTAAACGAATACTAAATATAATCCATAACAAAAGAATTTGCCGCTCACCGGTTCGTTTGAAGAACATGGGTTCGAATCCCAAAAATGATCCTCTGCGGAACGCTGTGCCAGAGGAAGAGTGACTCTCCTTCCAAGCCAGCGCAGTTTATAACTCATACTCTACACCAAAATGTGCCCTAAACAAATACTAAATATAATCTATAATAACAAAATTTGCCGCTCACCAGTTAGTTTGAATAACGTGGGTTCGAATCCCAAAAATGACTCTCGGCCGTACGCCGTGTGCAAGGAAGAGTGACGCTTCTTTCAAGCTAGCGCAATTATTAATTAAACTCTACGCTAAAATGTGCCGTAATCCAATACTATACGTAATTTGTAATATAAGAATTTGCCGCTGACCGTTTAGTTTGAATACCATGGGCTCGAATCCCTACAATGGCCCTTGGTCGAACGCTGCGTCTAATATAAGAGCTGTTCTTCCTAAGCCATCGAATGTCACAATTCAGACTCTGCCAAATGCCAAAATGTGCCGTAAACAGGTGCTAAAAGTAATATGTAATTAGAAATTGGCCGCTGATTAACCAGTCAGTGTCAGTTAGATTAAATTGCACAGATTCAAATTGCAGAAATGTACCTTCTGGGAAATCATCTAATGTTAGCGTCGCCAAAAAACGAATCTTTACCAAACTACAAGTATATCCGAAATTACCGGCTAATTAAATGTTAATTAAGTGCTTTATTTCCGAATTTTCCGCTCCTGTAGTTTTCCCAAAATCGTGGGCGCTGCTAGCTTTAGACTAAAATTCATCTCAAATTCAATTCAAAATAATGAAACCACATCCATTATTTAGGAATAATTAAAGGGTCTAGGGAAAAAAGTACTCTCTATTTATTTTCCAAAATTCAGGGCTGGACAAAGAAAAACAATTAATATTGGTTCTTATGGGCGAAAAAACATGAAAACCCTAAAACTAGAGAAAAATTTGAAAACCTACCCAAACATTAACATGAATTAACGGTTCTAGGAAAAAAATTACTCCCGTATTTATATTCCAAAATTCAGGGCAGTACAAAGAGGAACAGTTAACATTGGTTCTTACGGGAGAATAACCAAAAACTTAAAAGAACCTCCGACAGAATTTGAAACCCTCCCCAAACATTAACAAGAATTAACGGCTCTAGGGAAAATAGTACTCCGGCATTTATATTCAAAAATTCAGGGCTTTACACAGAGAAACCGTTAACATTGGTTCTAATGGGCGAAAAGCATTAAAATTAAAAACCAGAGAAAAAATTTGATACCCTACCCAAACATTAACATGAATTAACATTAATTAAATAATTATTCCCGGATTTATCTGAAATCCATGGCTGTAGAAAAAGAAAAATTAAACATTGGTTCTTACGGGTGAAAAACAAAACTTAAAAACCCGGAGAAGTTTGAACCTCTATCCAAACACTAACATGTATTAACGACTCTAGAAAAAAAATTACTCTCACATTTATATTCCAAAATTCAGGGCTGTTCAGCGAGAAACAATTAACATTGGTTCTAATGGGCGAAAAAATATTAAAATTAAAAAATCAAAGAAAAAGTTTGAAGCCCTACCCAAACATTAACATGAATTAACGGCTCTAGGAAAAATGTTTCTCCCGCTTTATATTCCTAAATTCAGGTCTGTACAAAGGGAAACAATTAACACTGGTTCTTATTGAAAGAACATTAAAATTAAGAAACCATAGAAAATATTTTAAATTCTACCCAAAAATTAACAATAATTAAAGGCCTTAGGAAATAATGTACTCCTGCATTTATATTCTAAAATTAGGGCTGTACAAAGAGAAACGATAATGTAATAATAATTATTTATTGAACATTTATACAGGCCTCACCTATTACAGTTACTTAGAGTAGGTACGGCCACTTACAGAGCAATTCTCACAATCATCTCCGGTTGGTAAACAATGTCAATAAAATAATTAAAAAAAAAAAAAACAGGAATTCAATGTAACCTTGACTATAAAGAGAAGATAGTGAATTGCAAGACTGATATTCATACGAAACAATGTTACAAAAATACAATTATAAATTACTTGAACAATGTCTTTTGAGATTTTAACCTCCAAATTATCCAGTGATGACTTACAAACATTTTTACAATTTCGTGAAACGCCAATAGACGTTTTAACAACTTTAATTTGTCACAAAGAAAGATATCATTACTTTAGGTCATGATTAAATAATAAAATTAATCAATGTAGTAAACAATCTAAAATTGGAAGAAAGGCAAGCTACAATAACAATATTTATCTCAAACTAAATTAAGAAGAATGTTTCATGGTCAATGGACAATTTCATTGAACTATACTCCTTCAGACTGAACCTGTGAATTCAATATCTTCAAATATAACTAAATATATCTATCAAGTAAATTGTGTATTAACACCATGCTCACTCACCATGAAAAGTCATCATTATCATCATCATCATCATCCACTTTAACGTATGTTTCACTTCTAACTCCTCAAAATTTCAGCACATCTTAAGAACAGATAAATAACGGTGGACGACTGAAGTTCTCAATTATTTGGCATTCACCTGATTTATTTTTACAAAACTTAGAATATTGTCAACTCAAAATCATTAATAAAATCTTTACATAATTTGATACATGATCAAACAGTGTTATTTTTCCATTATTATCCCCAAATATTTGGAAACAGATTAGAAATCTACTCCTTAATAAAGATAAAGTGAGCTTTCTTATTTAAAATTAGACAGACGTCTGAAGCTTCACAAAATTACAACCATCTTATACATTATCACTCATTCTATTTACCTTCAATTCACACAGAGAAACAATTAACATTGGTTCTTATGGGCGAAAAAACATTAAAATTAAAAAACACAGAAAAAAATTGAAACCCCCCTAACTCCCTAACTTTAACAATAATTAAGGGCTCTAGGTAAAAATTACTTCAGTATTTGTGTTCAAAAATTCAGAACTGTACAAACAGAAACCTTTAACATTGAGGTTAGTTCTGAGGGGAGATAAAACATAAAAATTAAAAGAACTTTGGATAAAATCTGAAACCCTACCCAAACTTTAAGAATAATTAGGGGTTTAGGAAAAAAATTACTCCCGCATTTATATTCCAAAATTCAGGGCTGTACAAAGAGAAGCAATTAGCAATTTAATAATAATAATAATAATAATAATAATAATAATAATAATAATACGTTATTGAAACTTTACACACGCCTCACCTATTACAGTTGCCGACAGTAGGTGCGGCCTTTTACAGAGCAATTCCCACAACTACCTCTGGTTGGCAGACAATGTCAATGAAATAATAAAGAAACAAACAAACAGTAATTCAAACTAACGATGACTATAAAGAGAAGATAATAAATTGCAAGACTGAGATTCATAAGCAATAATGTGTACAAAAATACAATTATAAATTATTAGAACAATCTCTTTTCAGGTTTTAACCAGGGACCGAATACCGAAATAATAGCGGTAAAGGTATTTATACCGGTATACAAATACCTTTACCTCTATTATACCTTTATTCAAAATACCTTTAAAAATACCGGTATAAGACGTCAAATACCGGTATTTTTAGAGGTATTTTACCTTTATCCGACGTCTATACTGGTAAAATACCTCTATTTAAAGGTATTATACCGGTATTCTCTCATCAAAATACCAGTATTTTCATAAGAAAATACCGGTATTTCAGTAGAATCATACAGGTATTTGGGAGAAATTCATTGTGATTTTTTCCGCTGAGATGGCTCAGAGGAAACAACTAGTTACACGGCAGAGTTTCTGACCGGGAGGTCCTAGGGTTCGAGTCCCGAGGG
>BLKR01011657.1:0-29291 GCA_011170035.1 Teleogryllus occipitalis
GTTGACTCTCCTTCCGTTAATCGCACGTCTCCTGCAGCTTTTTGATCCTTATTTCTGGTCAATTTCAACACTTTCTCAGTATACCATTGTTTTCCATGCCAGTCCAGTCATTCCAGTGCCAGTTCCATTGCCAGAAAACATTGTCTTCTTAATTTACATTCAAGACAGCATTCATACGCGCTTTTTATTTCAAGCAAATAGAATTTCATCTCAGAAGCAGGACGGAAGAAGACGCAACATCTGCAGTAAAATATGCCGGGCATACTGCTTACGCTGTATAGAGAAACTATTGTAATGCTGCGGGAATAAACGGCGAATTTTCGACAGAAAAACTCCTATAATCTGGCCCTGGTAACGAAGTAATGGATAAATGTAGTTGCTAAGTATAGAAAAAAAATCCTTTACTGCTGGTCTCATTCTCGGAGCATTCTCTGTATTTTCGAAAAGTGGAAAAAAATTCGAAAGGTAAATTCGGATTTCCGGCGCTTCTTTTCTGGCGGTATTGTAACATATTATCTGATTAGCAAGCAGATAAGTTTCACACACATAACGGTTCTTTAGGTCAAAAAGGAAAACATAAATAATATAATAATCGCTAACTTATAATGAGCCCAAAGTTAGTTTTTCTTGTTCAATAGCATTAGCACTAAGCGTTGGAAACTATTGTAATACAGTAAACCTTCGCGAATTCCAAGGGACTGAAATTATCTGAGTTCTTGTTATAAAAATTCGTGTTGTCCGAGTATTATAAATGTCCTCATTACCGTAATCCCTTGTTGGTACCGAATTTTTGTTCGTGTTACGGCGAAATTCGTGTAAAGCGAGTTTGTGCTAACGAGGGTATTTGGTACAACTTGGCACGTTATTTCGAATAGGAAAGGACAAGAAGTGAATAATTTTGAACAATCTTTGACGGTGAGTTGACAGCAAAAATGAGTAGTTTTAGCGCGCTTTCTGGGGCATCTTAAACTCTTTAATTTCTGTTTGAAGACATAATTATAAAAAAAAACTTAGTTATGTTAGTTATGGATTTCTTTAGTTCCAAGTCTTCATTTAAAAGAAAATAGAAGATTTAAGATTGCACTTAGAATACACTTGGAGACACCGCGAAAAATGATTTTTTGTATTCGTAACAGAAGCAGTAGTGTTCCATAAAGAACGCTTTATACAAACTTTCATAAAAACCACAACAATGACCTATTTTATAAACTGTCTCTGTTTCTTCCCGCTATTACGACTCATAAGAGGAGATGACAGCTGTAAAGAAATTGTTTCATTGCTCTGAAGAGAAAGGCAAATGTGTAATTGAATGACTGCTTTGCAAACATCGTATTTACCCGAATGTGAGTGGACTCTGAATATAAGACGACTCCCTAATTTTGAAGAGTTCACTTGAGAATTTTTTAAAACATTTTCAACTATTTCTTACTATTTAGTAAAAATAAAATTGCAAATTGTTTCATTGACTAGAACGTTGCCTTGTTGATAAGAATGTTAAGAATTATTGCCTGAACTATCATGTTCTTATTTCTTGAAATCATCAAAATCGTGGTTTTTGTCATTACCGTAATCAATTTCACATGCATCAATATTTCTTTCTTTTTGCTCTTCTTTTTATGCTGCGACATCCTCTGACTTTCTACGCGCTTCTGAAAGTTTTGCGCGGTGATTTTGCGTTGTTCAGTCTTTCGTCTGAAGCTACCTAAGAACATTCCCTTCTGTCACCGGATTTTCTATCTGCTCCGCATTTTTGATGGGCGATAAATTTGAAATTAGTATCGTTTAATGTTCGTGTGATCGAGTTGTGAACTACGAACTCTCACAGGTCTGACCCTCCGTTTCGCGGGTAAACTGGGAGATAGCGGCAAGTTTCCCAGTTTGGGATCGTTTTTGTTAAGAAAAGGTTTTTTTATAATCCTTTTCTGTGGTTTGATGTAAAATGCGTGCGTCTATTAATGAGATTTTGTTTTTACATTTTTCCCCTCTTACAAAACTCAGATTCGCACTGGCTGGGCGTCGAACCGAGATTCCGCGTGATCTCCTCGAACCCGCATCTCCTCGAACCCGTGAAAAATTTCGGCATTTATTTTCACATTCCATTCCATTTGATATACTGTCACTTTTTGAGGTAATGAGACTTTCTCATTACCGGCCCAATCAAAAATGTCGGAATTGACCGGCAAACTTGCGGAGGATGCCGAGAACCGTACCGTGAATATAATTATATTATATTTTTAGTCTTCAAAGCTTATTGTTACCTCAATATTTACGAGATTCGTAACATGGAAATGCAATATAAAAACAAAACCTAGCCGACTAGGCGTAATCTGCGAATATAAGACGACCCCGCATTATTCCACTGATATTTAGAAAAAAAACTGGTCTTATATTCGGGTAAATGCGGTAACTAGGCTTTGAAAATAAACTTTGCAGACTGCTGGCGCGAACTCCAGGCCGAGAACATCGCGCATAGTTCCAGATCAGCTCACTGAAGGAGCGCCCGGACGCTTCCAGGCTGTCAGCCCCTCCAAGCCGCCGCGCTGCAATTGGCTCGTTAACTGCGCAGTTCTTCTTCCTTCTCCTTTATTACCCCTCGTCCATTTCTTGTCCCCATTCTCGTTTTTATTTCCCGTATCACTCTAGAACACACGCCCAACATAAATTTCTCTGAACTCTGATAAAGTTTGAACAATTTTCTAAATTGTGACTTCAGTTGAACCGTTTTAGAAATGCCTTGCCGTTTTGGACACGCGATGCCGAATAGCATTGTCTTGCTTCGAAATATTTACTGTTTTATCGTCCTGGTTATTCTTCGTGGGTGTATGGGAGTGCATGTACGTTTTGTGAAGAATAGTTGTAGAGCCTACGGCCACTTTTCTGAGCGGGAAGTGTAATTCAGGAGTCTGCTCTTTGTATAAAATGCGAATATTCCTGCTGCCTTACTTTCACTCAAATTGTGTTTCAAAATTTTATTACAAAGCACACGTGTACAGTTAATACAGTTTATGTATCCTCGCATGCTGCGTGGGCACACTGTAGACTTGCATGAGTCTTTACAGTTTGCCCATACTCAAGATACTGTGAACTCTGCCACTTGAGGTGATACTGACTCGGCCACACTCACTGCCTTTTCTTCCTTTAAACACTATTTTTTTGGCACGCGTTTGTAAATTCTTTATCGTTAGCCCCTTCCCTGGCCAGGCTGTGCAGCCTGCCCGACTATTACGGGGAGCTGTTATTTCAATTAGTCATTGTAATCATCGTCCTTGAGCACGACGGCTGCATCTGAAGTTAAAGGTTGTCTCACACGCAGCGGCTCGCCCATCCCGTCACATCACAATTTGGTTGTCACTCTTTTCTCTCCTGCACTAACTTTCGGAATGGGACCCTCCCTCCACATCTTCGATTGATCGGTAGCCAGTTTGCACCCACAACATCCACGCCTTCTGCGGGACTCGAACCCAGAAGCCGGATGAGCTCCTGCGCCACCCAGTCCCACCTTGCCACGACACGAAGGCACACGAATCATCCAATACGCGAGTCGGGATTCGAACACGCGACCCTTCGCCCCGCAGGGGGGGGGAGGCGCGTCACGCTGGCGTAGGTTGTCCTGGTCTCTGGAGAAGTGTCGTAGTAGACGACCACCCGGACCCTGTGTCTCGCGGCGCCGCTCACGTCCTAAGCTTGGAAGGTGCAGGCAATGAAAAGGCGATGCTAAGCTCCTGGTTGTCGGATTCGCCCGGCTACCCACCTTGAAGCTAACGATGTGAGTTGCACCGTGAAACTTAGGGTCCGGGTGGTCGTCTACAACTCTCCACCAGAGATCGTAACCACCTCTGTGGCCACGATCCCCCCCCCGATATGATTGCATGTACATCGATGTTGCTGTAATATCTTGACTGTTGAATATCATTAAAAGGAAAATGTATATTCCGAACATTATAAGATCTTAACGTGTATCTGCGGATTGTGCAACCTAAGCACGAGCCGCCACCGGTGTAAATATTTGCAGGTGTACTAGGAAATACTCGGGTAAGTGTGTGTATATATTATTATATACATCCACGCACTCGTCGTTCAGCTGGACGGGCCGCTGCCTCTGCAGGCTGCCCACGCGCTCAGCAGCGCTAATGCTGCACTCAGGGCCTGCGGTGGCTTGCTTCTCGGAACCAGTTCCTAGGCTGCGGCGGATACACAAAGTATTTCGGGGCCGGGAGGCAATTTGAATGCGGACCCTCGTATTCATTTACTTGTATGTTTGTGTTGTGTTTCGTTCCTGTGTGGTCTTAATATTGCATTTGCATTCTTATTATTTGATCTACGGTTTCTTTCAATTCCAGTGGTTATTGATTTATAAACGTAAATAAGTGGCTCGTAACAGAATATGAAAGTTTACCATTTTTAACTAGTTGAACGACAAATTAAATGTTTCGTGGAAACCTGTTTTCAATCGAGTTTTCAGGTAATGCAATTTGAATTCTTGCGGAATTCGCAGGCTCTGTGCTGTAACATCACACACTGCGTGTGCCCTCCACAGCGGTTTGTGTTGTATTTCGCTGTGATCACTGATCCCCATGATAAGTCAAGAGAATTGTTTGTTGTTTTTATTCCCTTTTGTTTGTACGTTCGCAGCTTGTTATTTAAGAGAACAGAGAGAATGGAATAGGAAACGTGTGAAGGCAAACCACAAAATACTTGATAGTGGTGTTTTTTTACTGGGTGAAAAAACAGCATCAACACTCTTTCTTCGCTGGCAAAGGATAAGAATACAATTGTAAGTATTGAACCTCAGCTTCTAGGTCAATGGCCTCCATCACGATCAGGTGTTACGCCCAGTTTCCCTGATCTCTCGAGCAAATGCTGAGATGGCCCCTTGTTATGCTTCTGGACATAAATGTAACTTTATTATCTGTGCACGTCTGCTAGAGTCCAAGGAGAAATATAGTTATTCAAATTATCGTTCTCCATGTTGTTCAATATCATTATTACTATTAAGTATATTACGCAGAAGTATATTACTTCACGAATGACATGATGAGGGATAAGAATCCAAATATAAAGCTGATTTGTCTTTGAAAATATATTTTACTAACTTACCCGTACGAGAACTCTCGCCTGTTAAACCCCATCCTCTTCCCTATTTTTCCATTTCCATATTAAGCCTATAATATATTTTTCTTCCAGACCTCCCAGACCTTCTTATCCTCCGACACTTATTTATGTGTCCTTGTAATTGATAACAATACAATACACCTTTGACAAAACAAACTATTACTTATTTAACGTTATTTCCGAGCAGAGAGGTACGCCTGTGTAATTCACTCGCGAAGAATATCAAGTAATTAGTTTATTTTCATATACAGTTGCAGATTCTACATGCTCTGAACAGGTGAGGTGGAATCGAGAAGCGTCGAACCACCAAAAATATGTTCAAGGGTTTAAGAAGATATCATCCTGTAGAGTACGGCGTGAGAAACGTTTTTTGAGACCTTTCGTTTCAACATTTTAGTTTTTAAGGCGCTTCAACGCTTCATTTAATCTTTTTTTACGATTCAGATTAAAAAATTCGGCCGAGGGTTGCGGATTGCATTTAACGCAAATATTTAGATGCGTTTTTTAAACAAATCCTTCATATTTTTATAGTCAAAGTGCAATTCGTCATGTCTCCGTGAAATTCTCTTCTTTTAGAGACTTTATAGAGATTGGTTGCGTGTGAGAGCCGCAAAAGGTATGTATACTATTGAAATAACATAGGAGGTGATATTACATCGAAGCTAATAGTTTGTTAACACCTCTTGCCAAAAACACTCGTTTATTTCTGTATTCCGAATTCAACCTACATATGCTTTGGGATAGGGTTCCTAGTATTAAGAAAACGTGC
This sequence comes from Teleogryllus occipitalis, assembly GCA_011170035.1. Classification (NCBI taxonomy): domain Eukaryota; kingdom Metazoa; phylum Arthropoda; class Insecta; order Orthoptera; family Gryllidae; genus Teleogryllus; species Teleogryllus occipitalis. The sequence goes on from BLKR01011657.1 coordinate 5,882, forward strand.
ACAGAATACACTTCTCCGCTAGCACGTCATACACAGTTTTTAACGGTTTTTGACGTAGAAATAAAAAATACCAAAAAACTGTCCAGTAAAGTGGCAAGTATCGTATCTGTCATTGTCTATAGCTATGCGAACAATTTTTAAGTAATAATGTCTATATATTTTTTTCCAAGAAAGAAAAACGGAGGTCTTTATCTCAAGAAGATAACCAAAGATTGCTGATTTATCCTTGGAAATAGATTTTATTACATCGGAACAGTTTTTTTTCCCAAAATTCAAGTAGTATATGTCTTAGTGTAGGGATCACAGAATTTTGAGAACGTGCACAATATTTACTTCTCCCCATAGCACGTCATAAACAGTTTTTAACCGTTTTTGACGTAAATAAATAAATAAATAAATGATCAGTAGTTAAAAGATAACGCAAAATGTGGGTACAAATTCAAGAAATTGAAAGCTGATCAGACGCTTCCACTCCACCATGCAGGTCGATCGGATCGACAGTTGCCGGAGACCGCAAGCTATCGCGCAGCCACACAATGGGTCGAAAGCTATGGAATCGAAATCGGCATTGTTGTTCAGTAAAAGGCTGCCATGAAAGTCTTCAGTGACTTCGTACATGAAATTATTTTATTGAAACGAATTTACAGATACCGCAACTTTCCAAACCTCTGCTAAAATAGATTCGATGATTTTGAAGCAGAGAATTGGAGAATCGAAATATTGACTGTTACATGTTGGATCAATGATCGAGATAGCAAATTACTAGACACGACTGAAAAATACACATAATGTGCTGTGGTTTTGATTTCCAATGGGCACTAGAGTTTTCGTACTAGTTATGCATTGAGACCTGACGATAATTGAATTCATGCAACAAACAACAACAACAAAAACAAAAGACAAACAAACTAGGTTTCAAAAATATGATAGCACTTCATACACTTTGCAATAAGCACTACTGTTTTACAGCATTTCATTTCATGATCTTAATTATTGCTGATACTAGTAATGATGATAACAAAATAAAAATAATTTTATTTTGAAACTTTCACTAGCCTATATGTATTGCAATAATGAAAGATCTTACACCCGCGCGCGCCCCCCCCCCCACACGTCTTCACAACGACGCTCGCAAAGTAACTGTTGGTACTGACGGGGAAATCATTGCACACACCGTGTGCAGAAGAGGAATTTTCTTCCAGAACGGCCAAGTTTAGACACATGACTCACCAAATGTGCGTTTTGAATCAACAAATCTAACATCAAAAGAAAATAAATTCCCCATGGATCATAAACAACAATTGAATACCGTCAAGAATTGACTGAACTTGTGTGCTTTCAATTACACCAGAAATGCATAAAATTCAGTTGCAGCTAGTTTCCGACGAAGACAGAAAATTGGTATTCCCCTCGGACGCCGAGCTGGTGCGCCGCGTTCTGTGCCCAGATCCCTGCACTTAGAGTACAAGCCGGTAGCTCGTTGCGATGTGAAAACAATGAAGAAGGCCTAAGAGTAAACGCACCGAAAGAGCTTAAGAGCGTGGCATGACGCACCGCCTGGGAACGCAGGAGGCGCCTGAGGCGGCGCTCAATGGGTTGCCTTGGATTTTAAAATGTTTTCATATATTGTGTTCATCAGTATTGTTGCACAGTCTTGAATACCGAATCTCATCAAACGCGACCGACGTAAGGGCCACGACGTGATTCTCGATTCCTCACTGAAGCTTACAGGGTTGTGACGTGAATGATTCTTAGTGCCGTTCGCGGGACACGTGATTTTGCCGCTATTTCGTACCAGTTTTATACAGAAAAATAACATTCTAAGTCTTAAAGATTTTGCTTTTTAGCGGTTTTCCTTCAATTAGATTGGATTGATTTTACAATATTCAATTAGAATATACAGGAATGGTCAAGTTCCTTATTGGTTATTACTGCTTTCTTGATTTTACTCGTACTATGACCACTGCCGTCACTTTGTCGCCAAGTGTTTCAAGCCGAGACCCTAAAAAGCTGTACACGCCGACGCGTAAAATGGGAAGCAGACAAATGACCTTGTTGCCAAATGAAGGCCTTATTGATCTCAGGAGCTCTGAAAATTTTCCACACTTGCCGTTTTAAACGGTACGTGGAAGATATAAATAAAAATTCATAGCTAAAGCTTAAACGCCGCTTGAATGATGAGATCGGCCGGAGGCCAGCTCTTGAGTTCGCCGACGAGAAGGGGTGGGGTGGGGGTGCAAATGGAAGCCTTAGGAGCATAAAGGTGTGCAGGCAGATCCGAGGCGGTGCGGATCGTTACAGGTCCGCGGGGACGGCACTGGGCCAGTGGGCACGCTGCCCAGCCCGCCTGGGTGCAGGCGTCGCCATGGCAACGGCAGCAGCCTCCCTTCCTCCCTCCCGGCCCAAGTGCTGACGTCACGGAGGCCCGCCCCGCCCCGCCCCACCCCTCGCGGCCGCTCCATTGACTCGTCAGCCGCGCGCCGCCCACCGCGTATTTTTAGACGCGCGCGGGGGAATGCAGCGACTCTCTTGATCTACGGTTGAGGAATTGGACGACTCAGAAGCTAGCCGTAATAATTAGCAAGGGCTCTTTAATATAAAGTAAACGCTCATGTTCTGTATCAACAATTCGTCAACGATCTTAAGTTATAACTTGTTATATGGATCTACCCCTCTGTATTTCCCTACGAGAGTTATATTTATTCCCATGATCTACAAAGAAAATTGTCGTTCTTTTAACCCTCGGTGCCGTGAGCAAATTGACACTTTAGGAGTACATTTTTGACCCCGTTTTTTTTTTTTCAGTCAGTGTATTCAATTTAAATCGATTCTAATATTTTTTCATCATATTGATGCATTGTTATTTGTGTTAGTTACAAGGCTTTACAAAAGTCTTCACAAACCATAATAAACTTGCTATTTAACAGTTTTGGTACTGGTAGTTAATAATTTTGTTTAGTACCCTAACATACGGACACCGGACAGCGCGCGATCTTTCCTTCCTCTTTCTTGTCCTCCCCTCACCCATTACACTGACACACACACACTTACACTAACATGCACTACACTACCCACATGACGGGAGACCGGTCGGGGACTTAGAGCTAGTCCCGGCTGGGGCGGTGCCTCGCTGGTGGGAGTGTCCTGGTTAGGGGGAAACCCCACTAGCCGACGGTTGGTCGGCGCCGGATCTCGCCATCCAGCGGGGGAAGATCACCGCCACCTCCATATGAAAAGCATGCACTACACGTACGGGACTAATGACCTCAGTAGTTGACGCGCCCGGAATCATCAACGAATCAGATTCAAATTATAGGTGCTGGAAAAAAGTCTTTTCTAGTGCTTGCGGCGACGTTGTTGCGGAGCGTAACGCAGCTGCTGGACCGCAGAGCATATTAGCCATCTCATTAATGGCAGCTTCCGGAGTTATGGCCGAGGTTTCTGCGAATGCGTTTGTATTGGGTTTCTTTCTCGTCTTCTCAGCTTCTGCCTTTCTTTCCTGTGACCGTGTCATTTCCGAACCTTACGACCTCACAATCCCCACTCCTCTCTAAAGGAACCCCCAAGGAAGACCGGAGTGGATTTATGATTTCGAAGAGAATCCCATTCTGTTTGTATTTTATCTTATATACCTTCGAGAAATTGTGATATTTCAGAAATTGTCTTAACTTATTTAACGTATTTTAGAATGTCACGTCACTAAACTTGGTGGCATTTTCATTCCAATTACTCCATTGTTCATCTAATCGACGTTTCGTACGCAAGCGGAAAGACGACTTTGGGCAGGTCGCAGGAATGATTAACAGGGCACGTCCCATCGTTTTCGTATATTACTGCAACAGTTTCTCGAATATCTTGAATCCTGAATACCGCCCGAGTTTAGCTGAGCGCATGCAATGCCACTAATTGCGGCGACTCTGATGGTTCGGGATCCGACGGTGGCAGCTTTTCAACTCTAGTTTTCTTCTCCAGTTTTCGGTTTTCAATCGAATTCAACCGCTGTCTGGAGGAGGATTCTAGTGACCGGCAGCTCTGATTGGTTGTATTAAATGGTTTCTCTTATCAATGCCAGGCGAATACTGTAACAAACGGACCACGGACCGCGCTCGATCTTTCCTTTTGGTATGGTTAGTGTTAAACATACCGTATAAGATGACACAAATACCATTTTGCGGTATTCTTTTGTTTTTTCAAAAACATTCACGAATGTAATTTTTTGACATCTCTTTCTCGTCGTTAATATTTACATTACCAACAATTATTGAATTGGTTAAAGCAAGTGCTTCAAAAGATGTCTTATAAAGTTTCTCGAAATCTCAAAAGTTTCTGGTGAAAATGAGCTGAAAATTCCGCATTTTCAGAAACGCTTAAACGGCATTTTCTTAAAAACGGCCAAATTATCTCTTCAAAGCTTTTGTACCGATACTGCTAAATGTTCTGTTTAAGGTAACATAAAAGACATTTTGCTGTATTCTTTTGTTTGTATTTCAAAAATTATGCAAAGGAATATTTTAAATATCTCTCTCGCCGTTAATATGCACGTTTCCAGCAGTGCTTCAAACGACTTCCAATGGAGTTTTTCGAAAACAAAAATTTTCTGTGGAAAAGAACTTTTAAACTTCGCATTTTCACCAACGCTTGAACGACATTTCCTTAAAAAAAAATAAATAAAAAAAAATATAAAAAATATAAAGAAATCTTTGGGAGGCGAAAGGGCAAAACTGAAAAGCTAGCCTAAACCACAGAAATTATAAAAATAACTACTACGAGAAACTGTGTCATTCTGTAGCACCACTAGTTTAAATGTGTCAGGCGGTGGCCCTACGCAGTGTTTTATTTGCTTTGAAGAACACTTTTTTTTTTTATATAACCACTTTGCCGACCGCGTACCGCAAAGTAACACTTATAATCAATGAACAGTGGAGGTATGTAGTAGTTTCCACGAACGAGTGCTGAAAATATAATTTAAAGATTAAAGTGATAAAGGGGGAACTCATCGGAGAGTAAAGTTAAATTGTGAGATTTAAATGAATTGGCTAATTCTAATTAATATTTTTCTTGGTGAACCCGACATGTTTTACAAGTAATGCGTCTGATACTTCGGTTGCAGTCCTGGCGGTCAAGTAAACACAAACGTTTTGTCTTTTGGTCCCTTTCACTGTGCTCACTAGGGCACCTGTGTACTCCCTGAGCCATGCCGCCGTGATGGCTCCAGGGGCGGATTAATATTTCAGTCGCTGTACACAGCCCACTGCATCGATCTGCTTTTCACGATCTCAGCTGAATACCAGAAGGGATTTCCTTGTTTTGCCTGATCCGTCTTAGTTGATTCTCAAGTAAATCCAACGCAGCGACGAGAGCAATCCAGTGTTGTGTTCCTCGCTCTGTATTTCTGTGTAGCACTATGGAATCATTGCCCCAATGTGGGAAGGAATACAAACATTTTACTCCTTGACTCCTTTACTCCTTGCTCTACCTTTATATCCCCCTAATGGTTTCCTTGACGAAATTGTTCCGCTGAATCTGCTCGTCATATTAGGCCAGACATCTGCACCCGGAATTCAATATCGTGATCAACTGTTAATAAGTATTTCGTTATAATTTTGTTTAGTATTCCACTCTGAATTCATTTGTTCATCAACTTTGTCGCTGGTCGTCAAACCTTTTCGCCTTTATTAATTAAAAACAATTATTTATTGTTGAATTGTCTTCAAAAGCACGACTGATTTTCTTGGAAAGCGGAAACTTCTGAAAAAGTATATTTTCCGTGTCTAGAGAATCGTTGAAATTTGATTTCTTTGTGGAAAAATAATAAAGAGCGTGTGTGGCGTATGGAAGTAAATATTTTCTTGAGCTCCAGGTTCCCCTCCCCCATCCATAATGTATACCTTGTTCAATGAAGGTTCTACCAACAAAGCGCTGTTCGAAACATTTGAAAAAACGTGTTTGCCATCGAGCAATAGAAAACTTATTTGCGTTGGCAAACAACCTGCGGATTTGATTTTGTAGTATTTCTGACAAACCCCGCCCCCACCCTGCCGTACTCCTACTGCAACTAGTAATAGGATAATTGAAGAGATGCCTTTTGCTAAGGCACAGGCGCGCTCGCGTAGATGTTTAACTCTAGATTAGGTCCGGCACACACGTTCCGGTATACCGGTGAGGTTTACCTCTACATGTACACTGGAGCGTGTGTGCTAGCCGCTGCAGACCACACTGCACAGGCGTCGCGACCTGCGCAGACGACCCGAGAAGAATCGAAATTCAATTCTTTCTACCTGCGCAGACGTGTAGACCAGACCGTGTGTGTGTCACTCCGGCACGCCTGTACAGTTTTTAAATTAGTTGTGGCTAGTTCCTTAAGTAAAGAGTGTCGGTCGTCTTTGTATTCACGTGTACAATAGTGTTAACTAATGACTATACTTACGGTACATTTTTTCAGCTCATTGTAGATGGCTTCACATCTCTCCGCAATTATTTTGCCAAGAGCTTGGGTAGTATAGTAGAATACTTGACACATTCGTACGATCAACCCGTTGCAAGAAACCTCAAAGTAGCTGTCAGTCTCTCATGGGGAGAAATAGAAGTTCTTATAACTGTATAATTTTCTCGCTACGGAGTAGAGAGAAAGTTATGTAATGCTGCGCGAAGAAAACGGCGAATTTTCGGCCGAACAACTCTTATTACAGGGCACTGGTAACGAAAAAGTGGATAAATCCAGTTGCTAAATTTAAAAGAAAAATAATCCCCTAACACGCGTTGTATCCAGAATCCATGCTTTGCGGGTCCTTGAAACCAAAAAGTCGAATGACGGCAAGCGTCCGTCTATCCGTCTGTGAACAACTCTGGCAGCTACACCGTTCAGCTGATTTTCTCTAAAATGGATATTCACCAATCGATCTGGCTGATGTCGCGGACCCTTGAATTAGAAACCAATATTTTCATTTTGGGGGTACTTTACATGAAGCACCTGGGACATTTCCAAAATTTTCCAAAAATGGCTCCATCGTTTTTGATAAAATTTTGTTGTTGGATAGTGTGGAAGACGTTTAAGAGAATGGTGTAGGTTTCGTGTTCGTTGAAACCCCTGATTTTTCGAAAATTACAAAAGTTCAAAAAGTCTTTCTACAACTAAAATATTAAAAAGAGATATTTTCCCCTAAAATAAATATATTCCTTAAAGATAGATTTTAAAATAAGGTCGTGTACAATTTGTCGAAAATTTTGTCTGAAAATACGGGTGAGAAAGTTCGTGCTAATTTAGCACCACTAGTTTTTCTTTTGTATTGTTTTATTACTTTATTTGTATTATATTTTATTAGAGAAGTTACAAGTGACAGCAGGTTTTTGGTAGACTTCTTCATTCACCCGCAAATAATTACGGTAATCTGTAGGACCTGAACTTAACTCTTTTAGTTATCTTGTATGTGTGCATTCATTTCTCTTTGTGAACCAGTCTTTACACCAGATTTTGCGTTTCCACTTCGTTATACATTTCATAGCCTCTAACAAACAGACAAGAGCGATCGCAACGTCGTCTTGTTTGCTCGCAATCACTCGACAGAGGTAAAATCTTCCGGTTTACCGTAGCGTATGTGTGCTCTAGCCTGCACAGGTAAACATTTCTATTTTGCTTGTGCAAGTTTACCTGACGGGTACATCGTAACGAGTGTGCCGGGCCTTACATTGCCTAAAATTGTAAATAATATCTACAAACACCTTATCTTGTGGCATTTAAGTTTTGTTCTGGACATTTAAAATCATAATGAGACGATGGCGATAATAACTAAGGTCGCATGACAGTCGACTCCAGTTATAGTGAGCTTCTAGGCACCCACATGTCGGTTCACTATATCTGATGATATCTAAATTAAATAGAATTTCCCCATAATGATTTATTATATTAATATAGAGGTACAACAACATTCATCAACAGCAGGAACTGAAAATTTTAATATTTTCATTTGTCTTTAAAAAATCAATTACAATCGACTCCGGTTATAGCGAACTCGGATATAATGAACCCTCGGTTATAGTGAACATAAGTCACTGGTCCCGTTTCAATTACATCACAAATAAACATAAAAAGATTCGGTTGTAGTGAACCTGAACCTCGGCTATAATGAACGTAGGAATTTCGTCCTGGAAGTTAACTGGATCTCGTCTGTTATTAGGCGAGTAGAAGGGCCTTCGGAGAGTGAGACAGTGTTCCAACAGTGCAAAAGACATCAAGACTGCATTACGATACTTAGAAATAGAGGACAATGCAGAATCAAGTACGGAGAGAGCACGAACTCTGACTGGAGATCTACTAATGAAAAATGTAAGATGCAAACAATTGAAAACACAGTCGACTCCGTTTATAGTGAACTTCTGGGGACTAACATTTTTGGTTCACTATATCCGATGTTCATTATATCCGATGATGTCAAACTTAAATAGAATTTCTCCACAACTATTGATTTTATTAATACAGATATACAGCAAAGTACATTAACAGTACAAACTGAAAGTTTTAGTATCTTTATTTGTTCTTAAAAAGTAAATTATATTCAATTGTTTGCTTCGTACTTTTTCATTAGTGATTACTCTACATCCTTCTCCAGAGATCGTGCTATGTCCGTACTTGATTCTGCATTGTCTTCTGTAATGGAGACTTGACATCCTTCAAAGCCTCGTGCACTGTTGGAACACAGTACCACCCTCCGAAGGCCCTTCTACTCGCCTAATAACATACGAGATGCTTTCGTTGGCGGGATAGTGCTAGCGACTTATGAAATCCATTGCTTTTGCAAGCGGCACGGCGGATATCGCCAGGCTGTGGTCGCGTGCTTCCTGTCGCCTTCGTAGAACTCCGCGCTTTATCCCCCGGAATATTAAGTGACACCAAGATTTATAGTGAAGCAAGCAGTCACCGCCGCCGCCGCCGCCGCCACCACCACCATCAGTTGTTGCCCTCGCAGGACACAACCGTTTTCCGCAGTGAAGCGAATTGCATAAGGTCATCAGTGAGGTGCCCATTCCGCCTTACCTCAGGGGAGACTTCTTCGATAAGGCCGACGATATTTTTTCATGATGCCTAGTGTTAAAATTAGTGGCACTGAAACTATTTATATTCTTTTCCAGGGGGGGGGGGATTAATTTCCAGGACTTATTTCGTACGTTCACTACAGCCGAAGTTCAGGTTCACTATAACCGAATCTTCTTAAGCGTGTTTATAATGAAACAGGACCTGTGAGTTAAATTCACTATAACCGAGGGTTCACTATATCCGAGTTCACTATAACCAGATTCGACTATTTCTGCGGACACTTCTCAAAACCCATGCGTAGAGAGTACCTAGCTAGTGTCTGCTGTGAGTGTCAAAGTCATTTAGATGTATCTACAAAAAGCTGTAAAATGAATTTTGTAATTCCATATAACACATGTTCACTACATTAATTTAGTGTTTCATTGTAAAAAATGAGTTTTTCTTTATTTTTACCCAAGGTAGTCTGTCAAACTAGGCCTTTGTAATAATGCTTGTTACAGTCGCCTTTGTAATCTAGGGTTAACGCAGCGCCTCAACCGGCGTTGCCGCCCACGCGCCCGCAATTGACACCGACTGGGCCACTGCCGCCGCCGCCGCCGCCGCCGCCGCCGCCGCCGCCGCCGCCGCCGCCGCCTCTTCCATTCTGACCAGACCGCCTTGGGTGGCTCAGGGTGTTGATGGAGTTCACTGCAGTGCCTCTGACCGGGAGGTCCTAGGATTCGAGTCCCGATGGTGGCAGGATTTTCGTTATTAACTTGATAGCTAGATCGAATTCAGCCGCTATTTGGAGGGGAATTCTAGCGGCCGGCTGCTCCCATCGATAGTTTTCCGTGGTTTCTCCGATGAACACCTGGTGAACGTCGGAGCAGTACCCTAACAAACAGGCGGCTGGCCGCGCGCGGTCTTTCCTTCCCCTTCCTTGTCCTATTTTCACCCTCACTTACACACACAATATTACCACATATGTGGAGAGACCAGTCGGGAGTTAAGAGCTTGTCTCGGGTGGGACTGTGCCTTGCTGGTAGGAGATACCTGGTTGAAAAAAAACCCCAACGGACTTGTAGGTCGTCGGCGGCACTTGTCACCCAGAGAGGGAAGCAATGAAAACAGGGAGTACATTTACGGGACTAATGACATGACATGCAGTTGAGGCGCCCGGAAACGCTAATCAATGAACGAGATGCCGGGCGGGCGGAGTCATCGGCCTGGGGCGGCGCGAGCGAGGGTGGAGCCGCGCGCGGGGGCGATAACCCGCCTATCTGCGGCGCTTCCTCCGCGGATGCGCCCCGCGCCGCGCCGCGCTGGGGAGAAGAAGAAGAAGCAGCAGCAGCCGATAGACACGGGCAGAGCGAGATGCATGTGGCGCCGCCGCTGCTGCCCCGCCCGGCCGCGCCACGCAGACAGGCGTCTGGCCGCCAAGCCCTTTGTCCCTTGGAACTGCTCTTGCTATGCCATGCCTTGAATGCTTTTTCTTGCGACAACTTCCATCACGCTTCCACAATAGATGTCAATTTTATTTATATTTCTTTTGTAATTCAATAACTAACTAGTATATGTTGTATCTGGCCATTTTCTAAATAAATTAAATACTTATTCTTTTGTTTCTTTCCTTAAAACATTTTTTATTACAAAAAAAAACAACAACAAAAAACTTTGTATGTGCTTTCGTTGTAGAAACCGAGAAGTCTTTTTTGATTGAGAGGTCAAGAGCTAATAAGCATTGCGAGTCCATTTTTATTGTAGTAAAAACAAATTTTGTCTTATTTGTTAGGCTGCGATTTGCGTTAATGTTGTTTTAAATTTCCATTGCAAGGACAGATCTCCGTTGCGACGGAGCACTTCAGCATGCTAAGGAAGATTCGAACCACGCTATCGGAGAATTAGCAAGGAATGGGGCTGTAAACATGTTCCTCGCTAAAGGCTGTACACTCGCTAAAGGCTAACACGTCAAAACTGCATTGGGGGTACTTACATGAAGCCTCGATTACATTTTCAAAATTTTCTAAAAAATGACTTCAATTTTTTTTATTAAACTTCGTCCTAGAATAGTGTAAAAGACACTTAAATAATGGCGCCATAATTTTCATTGAAATGCCTAATTTTTTGAAAGTTGCAAAAGTTCATTTTTTCGGCGTTTTCCTACACATACAATATTAAAGATTTGACATTTTTTCTTAATGAAATGTATGGTTGAAAGAGACCTTGAAAGAAGGCCATACACCTGTTTTCGTAAGGAAATATAGGTGGTTTTGGCGTAATTTTGCATAAAATATAGGCATTTTTTAAAATTATTTTTTTATAATTTTTTAGCAATAGATCAGGGTATGCTTAAAATAATTGTGCAGGTCGAACTTTCGTTGAGGTCTCTGAATTTTCTAAAATTCCAATAGTTGGGAATAATGCAAGAAAGAATGTGCTGTTGTGGGTCTGCGCCGAAGAAAGGAAGGGTTATGCTGAGGGGAATGCGCGGCGCTCCGAGGCTCGATCGATGGCGCCGCCGCCGCCCCCGCCTCCGCCGCCGCCCCCTCCCCCGCCCTCGCCTTTTTACTTCGCGCTTAGGGGGAAGTTTGCGTAGCGCTGGGCTGCTCGTCTCCCCGCATTCGGCTGCCGGACAAGCGCTCCCGATGCAGCAATGAAAAGTATCTCTACAACAATACATATAATAATATCAAATGAAATTCAAGAATCGAATATTTGAAAACTCATAATGTTGTGGTCGGAGAATGGTGCGTCATTTTGAGTATTTAATTTAAAATAACTTGCGAACGATCTTAGGCGATTACAAATAATCTAATTGATAACAAGTAAAAACTTCATCTGGCTTCTTTACGTATTCTTGTAGATTAATTTCCTCACACTTAAATTTCCCATAAACGTAGTATAGAGAGAGACGAATACTCGGCAAAAAATAGATATTTTAATGCGAGAACGCGAGTGTGTTGTGTGTTTTGAGTGAGAAGTGTATTTCTTAACATCCACTAGATATTTTGGTATTTCCTAATTTCTAGGTTCTGTGCATTTGAAACGTGTCATCTTGCGAGGTTAGTGAGTTTTCGAAAAGTTCCCGAAACCTGCTTTATGTTTTCTCATAAATTTCTTTTTCGCGAATAGGTCAAAAGTTAATACGTACAAAAGTCTCATTTTCATTCAGATTTCTGTATTTTCAATAGTACAAGTTTAGTTTTTGTGCATCTTGTGGAAGAATATTTGCATTACGATGTTAATGCATTCACAAACATAAAGCTTTTATTGATAGCTAGAGAATTTTCCCGAAATTCTATTGTATTGACGTGATTTTTCAATAAAACCGGTTATTCACAAAAAGAGCTCCATTGTTTCCTTCTTACAAAACGGAGTAGTTTCTAAACTTGTTCATTTTCTTTAATGTTTCCTGTGCAAAAAAGTTGTTAGTGAAGTTTCTTCTGAAATTCTTCTTTCGGAGATGCAGTTGAGGTCTTAAAAAATTGTATGTCTTAGACTGATTATTAGAACTTCATTACGCGTGCTTACTTTCCTAACCTTATCTTCTGTTTACTATTTCCTAAAACACCTATTGCTTTATCCGTTTCCTTTCAACATCCGTGCGTTTTACTCCCACTTTAAAAGCTTTTTCCTTTCTTCCTGTTCCTTCCGAACCCTTTTTATCTATCTCCCTTCCCTCCCCATCATTCCGTCAGAACTGCTTCACTCTCTGTAGCATCTCTCCTTTCTACTCTGACCTCGCTATACTCTACTACACTCATTCCATTACACTACGTCCATATATGCTCTCCTGTCCCTTCCTCTCCCTCCCAAACCCTACATTTCCTTTCCCCCAATCCACCTATTTCTTCCTTTTAACCTAATTACGTAATCTATATTCCACTCTCCTAATCCTACCATTTTCCACAAGTATCTTTACTTGTTGAAACTTGTTACAACTATTTCTTGGAACATCCTTTGTCTATATCTAGACTTGCAAAGGTTCTCGAACGTCTCTTGCTCTTGTAACTGCCTCCATCTTTAACTTTCGTATCTATCCCTTCTGTCACGTTTCCTCGTTCCCTAAAGAAATGTTCATCCAACACTGACCATTTTCTAGCCCTTCTGTACTTCATAGACGGCGAACCGTATTGGAAAGCCGTATCTCACTCTCCATCTAAAACCCCTTCCATAGTTATTACCAGCCTCTTTCATTTTCCCTCTATTTGAATCTATTGAAGGATGTTAGACTTAAAATGAGATGTGTGGTGTGTTAATTCGGTTTGACAGCGGTTTCAATTAAATTCTTATGTCGCATGTGTATTACAGACACTAGTACTGCGAGGAAGTGTGAGCTGAACCTGAATTTGCTTTAAGAACTAGTAAACATAATTGTTCATTTCTCTGATTATTCCTTTTCTTTTTCAGGTGAGTAGTCTGCTAGTCAGAAACGAACACCTTCAAATCTCAGAGTGTGAGTAATAAAACAACTGAAGAATACAATTGTTAATAGTAACACTGTAATATTGTAGAATTCTGTTTACTCTACTAATCAGCTGGTAATCGCCTACAAGTGACTCCATCAATACCATATTAAGTAATATCCTGTTTTGATATAACTGCCTGCCAGTGGGCAGTAGGATTTTTTCTCATGTAATTTAAGAAAAATGTCTTCTCTTATGCAGAATTTAATAAAATATTTTCTAATTTATTCTCATTGTAGAAGACTGTGGGTCTTTTATTTGTGGGTAAATGATATTAATATTAAATGATTTGTTTATCTACTACACAACTTGTACTGGATTTGATGTTGAGTATCAAATTAGATATCTTTTCAAATATTAGCCAGAGTTCTTCCCTATTGGAAAGAATTGTAGAAACTCTTCTTAGAAAAAGAATATATTTGTTAACGACATATTGCTTTCGCATTCCTTAAATTTGGTGCCGATACTCTGCTCCGCGATTATAATCCATCCTTGAAACTAATCGAATGCACGTGTATATTTAGTTCCCCCACGTTCGAGATTTTTTTCGCTCCAATTTCGCAGATTAAAAGTGAAAGGTAGCTTGTGGCAACCACTTTTGAAAAGTACGTATTTCGTCTCTTGGCTGCGCGAGGGCAATATTTTCAAAACAGCTGAGATTAGGCCTCAAACAAAAATGAAAATCAGAATAATTGGCCAATTTTTTTGGTCAGTTTTCTCAAAAATATTAGACTTCTACATACGAATAGAAACCTTTCTCAATAAAAACGAAGCATTTTCGCAAAATGAAAATCTATCGAAACCGCCAATTTTTTTTAAACATGTCGCTTTATCAATGGATCAACATTAAGAACCTATTGGATTATTTTTAGATCTTTTAAAACCATTTGACGTCATTGATCGTAGTATTTTACTTTCAAAATTATCTTCTCATAGAGTTCGTGGTATTGCTCTAGATTGGTTATGTTCGTAACTAAATAACGATGTCAAAGAGTAGAAATAGCGTTCTGGAATGAAGGGCCATTTGCGCCAGGGGTCAAAAAACCTCTTTGCTACCTGTATTCATAATTCAACTTAATCTGTGTAAGAGTTGACTCCTAAAGCTCATGAAACCATGTACGGATTGCACTTTCGTGATATTATACACGCACGTTTTCTTGAGCCCCAGAATCCCTACCCCCATTCCTTTGCCAACATTAATTGAATTAAGAATAAATTATAGCAACGAGCGTTGTAGACAAAAATCTGATAACAAGAAATGTTCGCTTCCATGTAATAGAAACTACTTTGTATCGAAAACCAGCTACAAATTTGACATAAGCGCTTAGCGTATTGTTCATTAGCGACTTAGCGCTTAGCGTATTGTTCGTTCAGAGTTATGGAGGGCCGTTCCTGCTTGGGCCCAACAGAACGAAACACCAGGGCTGCTGCCTCGTCCGAAATCCTAAGCGCAAACAGGAATTAATCCGTAGGTGATACCTAAGCTTGTTCTGAACGTCTTACATCTTAGTGTTTTCAACTGCTGACGATTTTCTTAATATATTGTACAGGAGCCGAGTTCTGCTTAATTTCTGATTAAATTGCTCGATACGCGTGGCATGTTCAACACCATTTTTTTCATCAGCCCTTTCTCAAAAGTTTTGTACAAGCTATTCGAAGCCTTAACTACATTTGTTAAGAAAAGGAGGAATATTCTTAGATTCCAATGAAAGAAAATATACCGCTAACGTAGGTGTTGCGAAAATTCAGAATAATTAAGACCCGATGTTGAAGTTCATTGAGTTAGAAAATGAAGTAGGTCTGCTGAAGGATTGGTCTGGAACTTCTTCTCGGGAATGCGACAACCGTTGGCGGAAGTTTGATAAAAAAGATGAAAGAATGAATGGAATTAATTGCGACCTCTTCCGAGTGTTTTTTAACTGTTAATGGCGAATCTGAATTATTAAAATTCGGTGAACACTCATTAGTGGATAATGACAAGAGTGAAATATACATCCATCGTTGTTTCCCCTTGAGTTGCTGGGAGTCATTGCAGTGAAGAAATGTCAGAAAATAAAAAAGAAAAGATTTAAATTGCTCTCTGGAATGTTTTATTCGTAATACGGAATGTTTTATTCGTAATACGGAATACATTTTCGGTTCTCTCTGAATTTTTTAACATTGTGAACAAAAATTAACATTGTAGAACTAAACTATTGATGATAGAGATTTTTATTTAATCATATAAGTTCTGTAAAACTGGATCTTGAAATCACATCAATAAAAAGCTCCAAATTTCTGAAAGAGGTAACGTGATTGGCGTGTTAATTCTTTGTACCTGAGTTCCAATCCCAGAACAGAAAAAAATTC
The DNA here is from genome assembly GCA_011170035.1 of Teleogryllus occipitalis. Lineage (NCBI taxonomy): Eukaryota > Metazoa > Arthropoda > Insecta > Orthoptera > Gryllidae > Teleogryllus > Teleogryllus occipitalis. The sequence continues at coordinate 21,707 of BLKR01011657.1, forward strand.
CTGGGAGGAAACACTTTTGCAGATTCGCGTAGTATTATAATTAAAGTCCGCAAGTTCAGACATTCATTGTATCTAAAATGGGTATGCAAAGAGCCATTTATTTTGGCTAAAGTAGGAGTGCAAGTCATTAAAACAAGGAGAAATCACCGTTTAAAAGGAATGGTTGTAAAAAATTAATAATTCAAATGATTCATATTTTTATTCTAACTCTAAAATTTACATTGGCACTTACGTGGAAGGAAACCATTTCTTGATTGCATGTGACCTCCCGGTCTGATGACTACGTATCGGTTTTCCTCGCGACGCTGTCTCAACGAAATGCTTTGTGGACTCCTGTTTGAATCTTGAAAGGGCGTCAGAGAAAATGGAATTATAGTTTTCGTTCTTCACACTAGTGTAATCTCCATCACCGAAAATGGTACATTATGTACATAGAGATGTTCTCTAAAGCGATATGATGCCATACTGAAAAGTAAAACAGGATTCTCCGTAAGGGAACAAAGGCGGCATCAACGTTAATAATAAAAAACGTGACTGGTATCATCTTCCCTTTTACGTTTTTATCAATACCTGAATACCTGACCCTGGGGCCTCCGCTACCACAGAAAGGCAAAACACGACCGTGCCTTCCTGCTGTTCAGGCTTACAGGTATGTTTCCAGTTTGATCGAGATATAGTGGAGGAGAAAACAAGGAAAATAATGACGAAAAAAGAAGAAAAGGGCAAAAATAAGACAATACCGAAAATAGGCGTCATAATCGTACGATATAATACATAATTCAATAACATTAAAGAAAATCTAAAAATTGACTTTTCTCGGAAATTCTTTTCTTTTATTTACGCCAAAATAATTCCAACATTTTTTCTTATTTTTTTGTCATTTCAGTTTTTGCCAAACGTCTGCCTTTAAGTTACTCTGAAATACACTGTAATATTTAGTTTGTTTTTTTACGAAAACGTACATTCGTCTGTCTGTTCGTACATCTGTAAACAACACTAACGCCTAAATTATCTGTAGGATTTTTGTTGTTGTTGTAGTAAATGAGTGTTCCTCGAACTGTCTAGCCTGACTCGAAGCTTGCGATATTAAAAATACGTTTTTAAATTTTGGAGTTACTTTACATAAATTTACCGATTCATTTTCGATTTTCTTCTTTAAATATCTCACGCTCGTTGATCGCTTGTGCCTGCTGTTGATTTGTACATGTGTCCGTTGTGTGCAGAGGCGTTCGCTTGACCGTAGCCGCGAATGCGTTGGTTCGAGTGCGGGTTGGAGCTCCGTCTGGGGGCGAGCGGCGACGCAGGGTGGTTGGCGCTCGGCCCAGTGCCAGCAGACCCCTCCCCCCCCGCCCTCCCTGTGCTGCGATGCTGCTGCTGCTATCGATTTCCCTCCCGGGCGCCGCTATCGAGTCTCGCAGCTGTGTGCAAGTATGTTGCCGCGGATCACCCGGAAAGGGACGGCCGCGCCCAGCCGCCCTTTAATTTAAACTTTACACGCGAGTTGGACGGGCATTTTTTTGTCGCCAAAATGTGGCCGGCTCGTGTAAAGTGTTCTTTTCGTGTTCGTCTTGGGCGGGGCGCGCCGCGCGCGTGGCCTTATTTCTGTAATGGGCTGCGGCAGTCGGAGAGCGCAGCGGCTGTCATTGCGTTAAATATTTCTCCCAGCGGCGCCAACGCGGGGGCGATGAACGGCGTGGGTGGCTTTTTCGCCGTTTCCTCGACAGTCAGAAGCTACAATATCTGCACCAGCAACAAAGTCGATTAATCTGTTTTACAATAGGTTCCCTGATTAGCAAATGAAAGCTTACATATACTCGGGGGTTTAGTGCAGTAATGCAAGCATTTTTTGGGGAAGTTATGTTTATTTTCCGTAGGGAACCGAAGTTTCATTGCGTTTTCTTTATTTCAAATTGATGTGCTTTATATATACTAATAATTTTTTAAAACTTGACAATTGATGCTTCATATTACGATACCAGTTAAAAAATATTTGTACAATATTGATAAGTTGAATAGGTAGTTCAATGGAAGAATTTAAAATCAGGCAGCAGATCTTTTTCGCCAACAATGGTCTATGCACCTTTCAACCTTGTTTCGGACAGCGAGGTCCTGTGTACCTGTGTACATGACTACAAAAGTGCTCCCTAGTGTTCTAATGGTATCCTCCAAAATTAGACGTACCAGCAGTAAGGATATCCTGATAAGCACCTTTCTCAAGAAAGAAAAAAATGTCCAACTTGGATGCCCGTAAATATTATGCGCGGAATATTTCATTAGGAATATTCAGAATATCAGAGGTGAATATTTCCATCTTCTCAAGAGGTTTCCCTGTGATCGCTGATATAAACGGTTTCCCTCCGCCTCGCCCTCCATCCCCCCGATGCTAACCTCCGAATCTGATTGTCCAAGATGCGAAGTTAATTTCAATGCAATGAAACATTGTATAGGATGCTTGATCATGAAGAACTGGCATAGGCAAAATCAGTCTCTCGGCCTTCAACGGAATGTTGCCATTTGCGATGTCGCCGCCGTGTGATTGTTCTGGATGCCAGCGATGGGGACACGCCGCCATTGATTCCGTAGAATCTGCTTCTGGCCCTGCTTTCGTGGCAACTGTGTACTCATTTGCGTGTTCGCAAATTTCTTATCCTCAGAGTCGGCCCTATGTTCGCAAATTCTTATCCTAGGTCGCATAATTCCTCGCCCATGGGATGCAGTACATTCAGAACTCTTTCGTTCATCATCTCATGTGAGATTAATCCGACTAACCATTTGCAGTCGACGATGCATCTGTCTTCAAAAGTTGTGGGAAATCCGCTTGAATGATCATAGTGAGGAGGGAGAGCGCGCCTGCTCGTGGATTGAGCGGTGAATGCCTTTCCGCTGTCTGGCGACATCCGCGTGGGCCGCCCATAAACGCCTTCGTCCTCGGGTGTAATTAGTTTCTGATGCTAACGATGCCCGATAATGGGTTCGTTATATTTGTTCGAAGCGCATGTTCGCAGCGCATGCGCAGGTGGCTGCAGACGAAGGCGCCACCTGGGCCAAATGCAATTGCGGGAGGGGCGATGCATTGTTTGTTGTACGTGTGTCATCTGTGAACGTTTTCTTGAGATCCGGGATCTCGATCCCTCGTTCTTACACAGGGAGTATCGGAACGAATGTTACACATTTCTAAGGCTGGGATTAGCTTGTAGAGGGATCGAAAATTGTCAGTTTTGCTAGTGAAAATGCATTGGGGAATTTGCATACAACGTAATTACGAGGGTCAGTCAAAAAATATCTTCTATTTTTTAAAATCTTAAATGAAATAAATGAAAAATTTGAATTTGGCACTATTCTTCAAACATACCCGAAAAGCGCAACGGCAGCAATGCCACGCAATATTCAGTAAGTCGATGACATCATTCATGGTGACAGCCGGGTGACTACAGATGAATTGTGTCGCATTATCTCCTTCAATTCATCTGCAGTTACCCAGCGGTCACCACGAATGATGTCCCCCACCATGACCCAGAGGTCACCCCTTCAGCTCCGTTACAGCGACGAACCCATCGTCTAACAGTGCTATCCACAACTGTGTCAACGTACGCGTTTTTCAGTCTTTCGTGAACGAGAAAAGTGCATTTCACCTCCTGCATTTAAGGATTCAATCACACATCCCGACCGGCCGTTTAGAAGATGCCGAGGCTAAAGAAGTAACGAAATCAAAGCTCATTTCCTTCATTCCTCAGTCACGCCACAACACGAAAATGGAATTGCTGGAGCAGCCATGCCATTACAAACATGGAACTGCCGGAATATGCCATGCCAAACCGAACCGGCCGTTTAATGGGGCACGCAGTACATCACCAGGACTCGTAGGGGTTCGATGAACCCCGTGATACCCCATGGCCCCAGCGTGAATGCAGCATACGAGCGAGCACGCTAGACCCGTGATTACCCGTAGCTGCTTATGAACGGCGGCTGTTGGGATGAGCGAGTGCGGGTGTCGTGGGAGGAGTGGCGCGGAGAGCGCGAGCGCGAGCGCGAGCGCGTGCGCGTGCGCGGGAGTGATGTAATCGTTGCGTGGGCGCCGCTGCCGGGGCCCGCCGCCAGGGGCGCTGACGCTGGCGCTGGCTGCGCGGGGGCGGCGACGCACGGCGGCGGCAGAGCTGTCGGGACGGAGCCGCGGCGCGAGCGAGTGCTGCCGGTGTCGAGCGCGCGTGCCGGAATGTGCAAGTGAGGAGCGGAGCGGAGCCGTTGCGCGATGCGTCTGCGAGTGTAGTGCGCCGCCGTTGTCGTTGCTCGTCGCTGCGACTTCTCTGCTCGTCGCCCTCGGAGCCCGGGCGCCGCCCCCGCCGCCGCAGCTGCCTAGGTAGGAGGCCATAGACGCCGCCGGTGTGGGGCTGTGCTGTTGTGGGGTTGCGCGCGGGGCGAGGCGCGGCTTCTGCCTGTGCGAACGGGGATTACGCTTGCACGGGATTCCTCACGCGTCAAAATATTGCTTCTAAGACTGACCTGCCAGATTGACTTTTTAGTACCTGAGTCGGTCGGGTCAATGCTCTTGACCCGAAAACATGTTGTCGTTATTGTACTATTAAACGGAGAAAACAGAATTAAAAAGTTATTATACTTAACTAAGTTAAACATGTAAATGAATATAGGTAGTTAAAAATCATTTATTTATTTATTTATGTTCGTACATTACGAACTTATCAATCTACCATGGTGCATGGAAGTTTTAAAAATATTTACGTTATAAAAAAAATAGTATGTTGTCGAGTTTATATTTTGTACCCAAAATATCCTCTTCCGTGCTGGATTTCTGTAATGGCATGGCTGCTCCAGCAATTCCATTTTCGTGTTGTGGCGTGACTGAGGAATGAAGGAAGTGAGCTTTGATTTCGTTACTTTGTCTCTTCTGGAAGTTACCGCGCTGCGCCGGCAGTGTGACGTAAACGAGTTGTGGAGTTGGAGTTGGTTCTACCGTGAGAGAGACCCCCCGGGACGAGGCGCTGAATGACAGACGGCACTCTGGCAGAGGCGCCATGCTCTGCTCACTAGCGCGCGTGCATTCCCTTTCACAGTGTCGCGCGACGATGCGCATCGACTTGGTCGGCGGGGCGATACGTACGGTCGGCGAGTGGGAAATAGTTGCTCTTTTAAATGATTAACAAATCAAAATGTCTAAATAGTTTGTAACAAAATAAGGGAGGCCGATGTACCAACATTTTAGTACGGAGGGCATTCATAAACAACAATATCTTTAATTGGTTGAATTTTGAACCCCACAAAAACAGTTTTGTTTTCCACGAGTGAATATTCAGGTTTCCTCACTTGGGCTTTCATGTTCACTGCTCATATGGGTTCACATGCTCTCATTCACATTCACATTCACATTCATTCACTCACTGTTCACATGCTCACTTGAGATGTTCATATTTGTCTTACGATGCTTAATGTTGTAGTTTTATTACACAGTTGCATTTTCGGAAGACGCGGCGGAGAAGGTAGGGAGGTACACGAACTTGCAGGTGACATTTCTTTCATGCTCTATTCAACATTTTCTTATTGACCGTTTTCGGTTAGCGCCGGATAATAATTCAAAGATGATGCACGTGTTAAATTATGGCAAAGTTGAATACGGTAGTTTGAGAAAAATAGTGCATAGAGTTGGGGAGATTGCTCTATGAAAAAGCAGATGGTTCTCCCAGATAAAAGTTAACTACAAAGTAAATTCGACCATTTTACAGAACTGTAATAGAACATACTAATCTTTGTGTTTAAAATTAAGAACTAGAGGTGTTACAACAACACGTACTTTCTCACATTATTGGGAACGGTTACTAATGTTATAATATTGCAGTTTCTTCCCTACAAATCCTTCAGCGAAAACTGGAAAAGATACAAACCAATTCAAGGGAAGTACCTACTGTGCAAATCTGCTATTACTTCATAGGCAGGAACAATTGTCATTTCTACACAAATTTGGCTGTTACAGTATTTGCAACACATTATGCAGAAAAGCAAGAATATTTACTCACACGCTTGCCTTCATTACATCCAAGTGAGCTTCCAGTTTTTTAATACCATAATCTGTGATCAAGCGTTTTTAAAGTAAAAAAAGTGAATTTATTAGTTGTAAGTTAAATATATTCCCCTTCGTAAGAATGTTATCTACATCATCACATGTTCATGTTCCAATTGCTTTAATACACGCATACACCATGGTATCGCCATTGTTATCGCTCTATTATTACGAATATTTTCCAGCGAATATTAATATTTGCAATTCAACATTTGACATAACGAGGATAAGAGCCCAAATTAGCTGGTTTGCCTTGAAAATGGATTTTATTACACCAAGCGAATATTTTGTTAACAATTCTTGCTCAAAAAGCTCATTTCTTTCTGTATTCGGAATTCAACACGGTTTCACATGCGGTTTTTAACTGTTTTTGACGTTGAATAAATAAATAAACAAGTAAATCATGTAAACCACCGTATTGCCGCGTTACCAATTTTCGAACTGACATCTCGTCAAACGACCCACGGAAAATTCATATTTGCCATTTTGAATATTTTGCAATTTTCGAAAATAGGGTTGGCTGAGAATGGGACCAGTACCACTTCCTTAATCGTTCTTTCCTATGTACGAGGAAGAAATTTAAAGAAAAAAATTGAAGCCAGTTTTGAGAAAATATTGAAAATAATGCTTCATGAAAATAATCCCCCAAAATCAAAACAACCGTTTCAAATTCAAGGGGCCGCCACAAAAGATTGATGGATTGGAGAATATGAATTTTCGTGTAAATCATTCTTCCGGTTTAGTCGTTAACATTGTCACGGACGGACGGGTTTCGCCGTCAATCGATTTTTCGGTATCAAGGATCCTCCAAAAATGGAATCCATGTTTAGTGGATCCTTGATACCGAAAAATCGATTGACGGCAAAACGTCTGCCGGTCTGTCTATCTATCTGTCTACCTGTCTCTGTCGCTCTTGGTGACCGTTTCTGTCTCTCTGCCCGCCCGTCTCTTTGTCTGCCGGTCTGTCTGTCTGTCTGTCTGCCCGTCTCTGACTGCCTGCCCGTCTGTCTGACTGCCCGTCTCTGACTGCCCGTCTGTCTGACTGCCCGTCTGTCTGACTGCCCGTCTGTCTGACTGCCCGTCTGTCTGACTGCCCGTCTGTCTGACTGCCCGTCTGTCTGACTGCCCGTCTGTCTGACTGCCCGTCTGTCTGACTGCCCGTCTGTCTGTCTGACTGCCCGTCTGTCTGTCTGACTGCCCGTCTGTCTGTCTGACTGCCCGTCTGTCTGTCTGACTGCCCGTCTGTCTGTCTGACTGCCCGTCTGTCTGTCTGACTGCCCGTCTGTCTGTCTGACTGCCCGTCTGTCTGTCTGCCTGCCCGTCTGTCTGTCTGACTGCCCGTCTGTCTGTCTGACTGCCCGTCTGTCTGTCTGACTGCCCGTCTGTCTGTCTGACTGCCCGTCTGTCTGTCTGACTGCCCGTCTGTCTGTCTGACTGCCCGTCTGTCTGTCTGACTGCCCGTCTGTCTGTCTGACTGCCCGTCTGTCTGTCTGACTGCCCGTCTGTCTGTCTGTC
>BLKR01011658.1:0-29277 GCA_011170035.1 Teleogryllus occipitalis
ATAGGTAATTATTACAGGCAAAGTAAAAATCTTGATGCAATGTGGCTAGGCCGAAGGCCTTTAAGCCATTACAATACCTACATTCTACAGCGTTCTAACCTTTCGAATTCTGGTATTCATCCCAAATGGTCTCTCCTTCGCATCAAAGCCGCGGAAAAGAGACCATAAGGTACGGCTGAGGAAAAAACCCCTGAAGGGGGAAAAACCTGCCGTCAGAAGCCGAGTACATGCTAATCTATCCGGTTTTTAATCCATTTATTTATTTGGCGCGGGCGTCAGGCATTCTCCTTCCAGTGTTTGGCCTCCTCCGCACCTGAAAACAAACAGCACCACAGAAAATCGTCCGCACCAACGCCTCTGCCCTAACATTTCCGATTCCTACTTCCCTTCGCCTCCTAATGTGTTTTATTTTAACCGTTTGCTTTTATTTTATTTTAATATAATTTAATTTTAATTTATTTAACTTATTTTAATTAATTTAAATTCAATTTATTTAACTTATTTTAATTAATTTAATTTTAATTTATTTAACTTATTTTAATTATTATAAGTTAATTTATTTATTTTTATTGACTTATTTATCTACTTGTACTTAGCAATTGACTAAAACTTATAACTTTTTTTTTTTTTTTTTTTTTTACTGTTTACTAACCTAACATAACTTACTGACTAACCTAATTATTGTTAGTTTATTGATTTATTATTTATTTCTCTCCAGTCTAGGCTCTGCTCGTACTAACCAGTGCTGTTTTCCCACTCCCTAATTTCAGTTTCTCTAATGGTCCGAACCTTTCCTAGAAATGTTCCTAATTCTTTCATGAAGTTAGATCTTTTATCACCTAGAATGTTTTGGGCGAGCGTTACGTTCCTATGTTGGAAGTAGTAATTTCCCATTCCCATCCATTTTCCTCTCCAAGTTTCGGTCGCATTGCAAATTAAAAGGATGTGGATCCAGTCTTCCCTATCACCGCAAAGCACACAGATGCCATTACCATTAGAGTCCTTTAATCTACGTTGCATCCACCCCCCGACCCTGAACCAAGCGTATCCCCCTCTTGCGTCCTTTCGCAGTGTGTTTACGTAACGTTCGCAACCCCATAACGGACTCGCGTGAATTTGCGCAACTAGCGAACGTTTTTCGGCCGTTGCTGCCAGGATCTCTTGCCTTTTAATATCCGCAAGTCTACCCGAAATTAGCCGTTCTATCTCACGTGTTCCCCTATCTCCCACCATCTCCGGAGAAACGTCTCCCAGACCTGCACGTTCCAGTAGCAGTTTAATTTTATACGACCAGTGGCGTTGGTTGCTTCCCTGTAACTGCACTCGAAAACATCTATGTATAAGTGTGTCAGACTGTTCACCTGCTAATTTAATCCAAAGTTTAATGGGTTTCATTTTAAAATCTTTCCAAATTCCTACACTACCGACCTCTCTTAGGACTCCGGCATTTGCTGCGAATCTTGAGACTCCGAGAATTAATTTGAAATAATCTGTTTCGACGCTTTCTAGTCGATCTATCCTATCCACTCCCCAAATTTCTGCACCATAATTCATTGCTGGGAGAACTAGCGATTTAAACATTGTATCGCACACCTTTAAAGACAATTCCGGAACCCTGCGCACTGCGCCAACGATTTCTTTGAGCGCAATTCTTCCTTTACTGTGCGCCGCCACTATGTGATTATTCCATCCCCCATTCATGGAAAATTTTGCCCCAATTTCGAATATTTTCTAAGATTATATATTCGGACATGTACATTTATTAACCCAAGATATATCGCCGATAACGGAATATATTGTTAAATATTACATCTTCGAATCTGATGTACTGTTTTTCCTAAACATCAATTGTTTTCGCCTAATTTTGAGACGAATCGCAATAGTTATGCAAAAATACATGAACAAGATTTTCTAGGGAAAGGTTCCGTATATTGTAAACACATTTTATATTGATAAAAAATAATGCCTTTTATAATTTGGCACAAGCGCCCGCGCTTTGTTTAGTGACAAGAATTGTTCCATAATATGGCTAAAGTATTATTTTGGATACGAGTATGAGTATGGTAATAGTTCGTAACCGGTACAAACAATACAAGAAAATGTTTTCTAGCAGTACCTCTATTTTTCAGTGTATTTTTTGTCAATTTACGATTATATGCAATTACAATTTTCAATAAATTTGAACCAGTGACCTGTAATGCATTTTTTTAAAATAAAAAGTGTTCACTTATCATGGATAATAGCGTGCTAAACTTATGTGAGATTTTTTGAGTAGAAATTACAAGTTTCTAGAGAAAATTCGATTAGTTCCTTTTTAAAAGTTAAGTAAGAGAAGTTATGATATAAGTCATAACTAAGTTTGGGTTGATTATTTTAATTCTTAATACATCTGGAATTATGCGAAATAACATTGCCAAAAATATGAAATGGGTATACATGACTTATTTTTGCTATATTATTCGTATATGTCAGTTGAAAACAGATTTAGTGAAAACGTATTTGAGATTACTTTATACACTACTTCCCAATAAACCTTGGTCCGTTCATTTTTCCCCAAAATTTATCATTAGCGTCTACAGAAACCCGGGGCTTACTCAATGTACTCTAGTGAATGCTTCCATGGAACGAAAGACTAACTACGCGGACTAAATGTTTATTTGCTTTTACTCGACATCGACGCAGAGGGAAAATTCAGGTTCGTTGGTGAGCACCCGGGCATGCAATGGAGATTTCCGACGCAATGTCGAGCGACCAGCAATTTAACTTGTAGTTTTCTGGCATTCACAAAAAGCTATTCGAGACTGCAAAACTGCCTCAGCGTAAAGCACTCGGTTCCATTTGCGACCGTAGGGTGAGCGGAAGGGTAGGGGGCGGACTGGGAGGGAGCGCTTTCGGATGTACACTGGACCCGCAGCATATGAGTACAGCAAACGAAGTGGACCGGTTTAGTCCTTACGAGGCACTTGGACCTGGTGGGCGTGCGCACTCCACAATTTTTTCGCTCACCATATGAACCGCTTTACTTCATTTTCCCCTCCCCGCTTTTTGGCGAGTAGTTCGATTTCGCTTCAGGAGAGGTTTGTAGGCGAAGAACGACCCACGTCCGGTCGCTGGCCTCCCCCTCCTCCGGGGCTGAAAGATCCGCCCGCTGCCGTCACCCCTACCGCCGCCCCTCGCCGGCGCCCCCGACCCCGCTCCCACCCCCGCCCCGTCGCCCACTGCCCCTCTCGCCACCGCTCTCTGCCCTCTCGCCGCCGCCCTCTGCCCCCCGCTGCCATTCCCTGCCCCCCCGCCACTCCCTGCCCCCCGCCACCCCCTGCCCCCCGCCACCGCTGCTCCCCGCCGTCGCTCCCGCCTCCACCCTCGGCCCCAACCAAACGGACTCCGGATCACATTTAATCCGCGGAATAGGGCAGGGCGGCCGATACCGGAGAAGATAACGTGTCACGAGAGATGGGCGACGTACCTGGGATTGGAAGCTGAGACAAACGAAGATGTCCTAGCGCTTTATCCTGCACGTTCGCCGAGGCGAGGCGTGGCCGAGCAAGGACAGGGGAAGCGAGCCCGGAGAAACCGGGAGGAGAGGGGCGGGCGCTCTTCCATAGTCATCAGGCGTGCGTGTCTGTCAGACGCTCCCCCTCCCCTCCCCCTTCCCCCCGCTACCCCACCCCGCCCCGAAAATACCTCACGCCATCCCTTTCAACCCTCATGCCTTCCACACGCTTCTGTGTCGTCTGTCTTTCTCTTGGCAACCACATGGCCACCCGCTGTTCGAACTGCTCGTGACGGTGCCTCCACCAATCTTTGTTCCGCGGAGAGAAATTGCGGTCGTAGTTAACCTCCGGGAAAATACATTTCAGAGATTGATTCCATTGGTGGAAATACATTTCTGTGTGATCTTACCGGAGGCAACGTTTAATTTTCCTCAAAACCATACACATCATTTTCGCCGCTTTTATGTTCTGTAAACACGATAGAACGTGAACTAATTTATATAGTCTCACTGAAGTATATTTATTTATTTCATTATTTATTTATTTATTTAAGAAAATTACTATCTTATTGCTTAGTTTCATAACGTAACATTTAATTTTCTTTAACAATTATACTTACGATATTAATATTTTATTTTTAGAGCATTAGAAAACGAATAAAGAATCTCATTTGATAGAAAACGGATCCACATTTAGCAACTGTGTCTACAAAAAACAAAATATATGAATAACAATAACAATAATAATAATAATAATAATAATATCTGACTTCACTCAGGTAAAAATACATTATAACTTGCAATTTTTAATTATCATTATAATTGCATTTGTTAACAATATTTTACGGGTTACACTCGTATTATTAAATTGTTTTCCAGTCTTCCTGTACATATTGCACTGTTATGCGGTATGTTTTGTATTTAAGAAAAATAATTATATGTGGTTTTTGAAAAATCGCCAACAATAGTTTAAAATAATAACATAACACTAGAATATAAAATATAACAGAAAAAATTTCAATGGAAAGAATGTTATCAAATTTTATAACACATTAGAAACGAATTGGGATCATCAACAAAATTCTACGTGCGTTTTTAAGTTAATGACAATTATTCTCTACACCTTCTTGACCGTTATTCATCGGATCAATCTTTCATTTCTATTACGTATTTTTTTCTTTTCTATTTCTAAAGCTAATGTTTTCTCAAAATATCTTCATATGATATTTATGGTGCGAAGGAAGCTACAGTGTCATACGCCTCATGATCTTAGGACTAAATCTGGGCTACAGGAAACGATCAGAAACATTCTAATGGAATGGATCTTAAAGATGTTGATCCAACTATCGGTACGCTGGTGACCATTGTCATAATATAACACAATACTAAAAGTTCGCAAGCCTTGGCATTGGATACTCTGAATTGTTCGTCTGCGTACTGGAAGCATTTCACAGTAGACATCTGAATTAGTTGTTGAATCGCGTTACATAAACTTCACTTCCATTACTCTTTTGGCATTTCAGAATACTGTTGTTGTAACGTCTATGGCAATCAATACTCAGAAAGCTTTTATCTGTTTCTTTGGTGAGTACAAGCAAATGAGTATCAACACTTTTTTGATTGCTCTACTTATTCCTTAGTACTCTGTATATTGCTCTAACAATGCCTTGTTCATCCATCTCTAAGCTTGCAATACCCCATTCATTAATTTTATTTCCTTTATACGTGACATGGTTTGCGATGAATCGAAACCACCATATGCTTTTTTTTCGTAGAATTCATCCATCCATCCATTCATTCTTTCATTCATGGTTAGCACATAGACATCCCTACACCATATTCAGGACTTATCAACCAGAAAAGTGAGCTTTCTCATCATCGCACAACAACAGTTACTGGAATATTGCAAGGAAAGAACATACTTGCTCAGACCGGGAATGTCATGGAAAGCGAGCACGCGAATCATATTACAGCACAGCTTTTCATATTTATTGTCATTTTCTCCGGGAAGGTTCGTTTTAAATTAGTTTAACAGGCCAATCAACCCCCAACATTTGACACTGAAAAGTGAGAAATAGAGAAATAAAGATGAACTATTATACAACTGTCTTCTTCTACTACTCGCAGTCAATCGTTTAACCAATGATATGGCATTTTTTTGTTATGTTGTGTTCTGTGCTTCGGTAAACCTCCAAATTTTCTTGAGAAAATAGATACTACACATGAAATCACAACTACAATCATTGTTTGTATTTCTCTTACACACAATGTTGAACGAGGAAAGTTTGCAACCCAGTGTTTCTCCCCTCCGCCGAGGTGAGAGTAGCGAGTTCCCATTCCCCGCGCCCGCTTCCAAAGCCCTTCCTAACTCCTTCGCCCTTCCCTCGCCCTTCCTCGCCCCGGCCCCCCTCCCCCGCCCCGCGCCGCAGGCGCTCGCTGCGCCAGCCCCCTTCGCCCGTAACTTCCGATTGAAGGAGCAGCGCCACTGTAACTCCCCCGCATTCCAGTTTTAATATATTGTGAAACCAATTCCGCACCCTGTGAAAACTATTTCACAAATGTAATTGAAAGCCACAACGCCGATAACTTTATGGCTCCCATTTATTACATTAACTTATTTCTTCATATGTTGGTGACTCAAGTTGCGCAAGTGTTTAGAAAATGCCATTTCTTTATGCACAAATTGTCAATGCAAGGGAATGGTAGATTGCATAGAAGAAAGCGTATAAATTAAAATGGAATGCACGCATGAAGTGTACGCTTGTATTTGGAACAAAAATGTATCAGATCAGTTATTGTGTCTTTAGGTTGAAAGATATTACAATTTTAAAAGTTGGTAATTACTAAACATTATTTGTGCTTATTGATTATCAACTATACCATACTATTAGCTAATATCTGTAGTTAATTGAAATGAACCGACATAACTACTACACGCACACATGATGGCATGTGTGCGTGTAGTAGAAGTTGATCAAGTTGTGGGAAGAACAACGTTCAGAAGGTATCACGAAAAAGAAACTATATTCAAAACTTAGTAAAATTAATAAGTAATGGTCTAAAGCAGCGAAAATGCTTCTGAAAAACACACGCAATCGTTTTCCAAAACGTAGCACGCCCACTGTTCAATATCAACAAATAATACACTCTCGTTAACAATGCAATAAATTAAATATCTTAACAACGAATACTACGATAAAATAATTTAATATTCACACAGCACAATAGTTCTTTACATACCAAGAATATTAAAGAAAATGCTTTTTCATAAAGAGATGATGACGAATGGTCTCTTCCTTGAAGCTTTGCTGTTGCTTGACGTGAGTTATGACGTAAGCAGTAACGAATGGAGGACGAGAAATGAGTGGGTAGGCGCAGTATGAGAGTAGGCGAAATAGCACAATCAGATGTTTTCATTTTTTGAAGCCGAAAATGTGTAATTGTTTTTGAAATTTTCTCAAGTTTGTGGGTATTTAACGAAATTGTTGGCACCTCTCATATGGCTGGAGGCCGCAAATTTTTCTTTATATTTCTTCCTTTACACATAGTGAAAATTACTGATATAGATATTACACAATTCATGATAATAAAAAATAATAATTTCTACTCATACTCAAAAGGACAATTTGTAGTAAAAACGAAATGTGTGTACATTAAAATTTGATGCCGGCCCGGTGGACAAGATTGCTAAGGCAGTAGTGTCGTAGAGATCTCGGGTCGCGGGTTCGGTTCCCGTCTCGGGCATGGTTGTGTTTGCGTTTGTCCTTTCACCCCTTATCATCGCCATTTCGTTTCATCTTCATAGTTACCATAACGTTAACTCCGATAGTGGTCGCTAATGATTTAGATGTTGATGCGAACTTAAATAACAAAAAAATTGATGTGAACAGTAATTCACACAAGATATATTTATTTTTTCTGAAATAAAATAAAAGAATAAATATTATATAATGAACATTAAATTATGTTATGTAATCCTGTTCTCTTTTTTACACTTCTTTTCTTACTTTATTATTTCTTAGATCTTTGCCTTTTCTCTGCCTAATCAATGCTATACAGATTTTTTCAAGTCCCAACTCCATTCTGGATACGGCTCACAATCTTTTGTAACCACATTTCATACATTCTGGAGATATTCAAACCGCATTCATTTTTTGAGTCTTACACTAGACTGACATTTTATGACTCTGAACACTGTACATTGTTGTAGTCCTCCTCTAGAAAGTACATGCACCAAAGCCTTACCACAACTGTTAGTCTTTTTCCTATGGCTTCATTTCTCGCCAAGAGAAGATGCAATTCTTGGGCATCTGCTCAGTATTGGAAATATTTGAACGTTCTTGAATACCGATTAGAAGAAAGTTGGCCCGGGGAAGTTTTCTAGTTTTGCATCTGTCGACGCGTCCGGAGATGAAATTCATACGGATCAAGTTTTGATGAAATCTGCAGTCGTCATAATTTGGATTTCTCGAAATCGCTTTTTGATTAGCCTCTGCTAGCCAAGTTTTCCCATTTCGGAGCATCATCTCCGCCGCTCGTAGGAGGGGGGAATGTTGCATTATACGTAACGGAGTAGAGAAGAGGCCAAATTTTCCAGCAAAGCTTCCGGCGTCAAATTGCATTCGTAATAACAAGAGGATTACCAGCGTCGACCGCTGCCCTTATCTGTTAATTAGGAAAATGATATTGGCAATCTGCCTCATTATAGGAAACAATTTTTGAAGATAAAAAACTTTATTTTTTCGAGTAACTACGCGCATTTCATGCATACATTTTAGCACACTACGTTGTCTTCGTCGACACATCCTGAGAAAAATTATTTTAACAGCGAATTTCTTTATTTATCAAATGATTTTCATTAAGTTTACATGAATAGGTGGGTTCTTGTAACACATATTTTCTTGTCGATAAAAAATCGTGATCTTTGCACAGATGTGTATTTGCGATGAAAATGCATGTTAATTGTCATTTTGAACAATGTTTTTGCATATAATGGTTGAAATATATGTTCCGAAAGAAGTTTTTCTGATAGGGTGGCTCCATAAGCAACCTGCTACTTATTGTTCTGCGTTCCCGCAAGCGTATTATTAAGTCTGAGGTACTGCTCTACTATATTTGTTGTAATTCTTACCGAAAGTGAAACGTCTTCTCAAAACACGCTATTAATTAAAACACAACATATAAATTGGAAAGATGTACTAAAAAGTAGATAAAATGTACTAGAATTTAAAATAATACAATTTCAAACGTACGAAAGTGATAAACAAATGTCCACAAAATTCATTATATTATATTATATTATATTATATTATATTATATTATATTATATTATATTATATTATATTATATTATATTATATTATATTATATTATATTATAATAAATATTTTATTTTATTTTATATTTATATTAGAAACAGTTAAAAATTTTCCCGAAAATTCAAATATTCCCGGAAATTTTAGATTATTGAACTCTTGAAAATTATCTTATGAGCCATACATTTCGAAGGTGCAAGGTACAAGTATTAATAGATTTCACAATTCTATGGAATAGTTCAAGGAATCCGTGCAGTTGAAAGACATGTTTTCGTATTACAAATATAATAATGAATCTCTTCTACAAAAATGATACACAAAAAAGTCGGTATCTTCATTCCATTGTACTGTCTCATTTTTATTCATGCTCTACACTGACATTCGCCAATTTCATCCGCGAAACCCAGAAATGTGTGTACTTCTCTCGCAACCGCACTACAGTTGAGCGTATATGGCAGTTGTTGGTTGCCAGGAAAAAAGAAAGAAAAAGAGGAGAAAGAAAACTCCAAGCAGTAAGCCGCCGGCTATTTCCAATTTCGAACATCGACTGCTCTAAACGGCACGCCTTCTAGCGCTGCGTAGCTTCGCTTCACCCCGTAAGGCTCTGCTCCTCCCCGCCCCGCCTCACCCCGCCACCGCTCTGTCGTGCTCGGCTCTGCCCCGCCCCGCTCCGCTCTACCCCGCCCCGCACCAACTCGCTCAGCCCAGCATCCCTACGTTCTATCATGTCCCTTCACGACCAGTCACGTCCATTCACATCCAGTCATGTTCCTCCACGTCCAGTAATGTTCCTTCACGCCCAGTCATGTCCCTTCACGCACAGTCATGTCCCTTCACGCACAGTCATGTCCCTTCACGCCCAGTCACGTCCCTTCACATCGCGTCGCATCACTTCCCGTCACGTCCAGCCACGTAGAGACACGTTCAGTCTCATCCAATTATATACCGCCACGTCCGCCCACGCCGTCATAGCTAGGTTTCTTCCAGCCACGTCTCGTCTAGTCCCCTCTCGCATTGTCCTGTCCTGGCCCGCTTACATACACGCCATGCTGGCTCAGCTGGGCCTTCCTCAGTTTAACACCATTCCCGTCTTCAGCCCAGACTTTCTTTTCTGTTTCATCTCCCCACACCGCGCTTCACTCCACCTCTCCGCACGTCCTTCTCTCGCGCGTTCTCCGCTGATACCGCAAGTCCAATTTGCTCTCTTTACCACCCCTGCCGAAATGCTCCCAATTGCAAATATTTGTTACATTTTGATAATGTATTTTGAGAGATTACTTTCGGTTATTTTCCAAACATTACATACTATTAACATAGGTTTATACTGTTCAAGAAGTTATATTATCTGACAATAAAATGACCGAAATAGATATAAATATTCTATTATAATTGAATGAATGGAAATTAATTGTAATTGAACACGATGTAGCTAGGTTGCGAGCAGTCTGCCAAATTCTTCACATTGTTTTTTTTTTCGAACAAGTTAAACAGACCTGTTTAAATTTTTCACGAAATCCAGAAAAATATCAGCATTTCAATTTTTTAACGGCAATTAACATTTCTTAAAGAATTTGAAATTGGAAAGCTATTTAAATTGACAAAACTAACGTTTTTTCTTGCAGATAGATCAATGTTTATTGGAGAAGTCAGAGGTTTTAAGAAATACCTATAGGCTCTTCGGCAAACTTTTAGCTAACAAGTAAAAAAGTGAATATTTCAGGTATTAGCGCACTTTGCTCCTTATTTTACACTTAAACGGCTTAAAACTCTGCTCATATATTAAATAGAAGACCCTGTCAACCAATCGAAGAAACGATCCTTTTTCAGCGTGGAAGTGATGCAGGCAGTACCAAGTTCCTTAAAAATCAATAAGGCCGACACCACAAAAGTGCTACGGCGACGGAAGGTGTCCAAAAAGATGTTTCCCAATGCTATGCGTGCAAAATGTGTTTACTGCTTGGATATTAAACACAATAGTCCACATTATACAGAAACTACATATACAAAACTATTTTGTTTTCTAAGAAATGTACCCATCAAAGAAAATGTATTATATGAAGCTTACAAAAAGAATGTGCCCATTAAAGTTTAGAGCATTGTCGTGGAGAAACTACTCTGAAAGCAATCAGATTTCTTGTTTCTTAATTGAACGGGAATCGTGAGTTTACTTCTGTACAAAATATTACCATTAAAAATTCTATTATTCTAGGCATTCCCATTCCACAACATCTCGTTACTTAAATCAAAGGTAAAGAATATTCGCTTCTAAAATTCTTTCACCCTTTTTAATTAATTCAATTTTTCTCTTAAATCCAACTAAAATTAACTCAGGAGCGTTCTTCAACTCCAAGCCACGTGACATTTATTTCATTTTTTCTGACTCCTATACCAACATTCATTTTCTTTCTAACTCACTCTTCCGTCACCCTCACTTTCGCTTCCGCTATTTCGAGCCACCCCAGTGTTCCTTCTCACCCTCTTCTCCGACCCTTCTACCCCCTCCGCCAACTGCCATTCGCTATCGACAACGTTTTCGAAGTGGAGGCAACTCCTGGTCTTGGCAACTTTCCAAGTGGACTCGATTCTCTGCAAATAGAATGTGCGAGTGCAAACAGCAAAAGCAAACTGTAACCGAAACAAACGAAATAGGACAATTTTCAAAAAATGTCTTGAAAATATCCTTGGGTCTGCATACTCTCAAATTTTTAAAGAATCCATTCCAATTTCAAAGTGCTGCAACATAGAGGTGCAACAAAATTCACTTTTTTGGTTTCAAAGACCCACAATACATAATACAAAGTAAAAGTATGTGTGGCCAGTACTATTTCAAATGCAAGAAAGTGACGAAATAAAATATGAAATATTTCTATATTAGTTGAGATATAGGTGGAGAAATTGATCAGCTCATATATTAAGAGATGGCATTATCCTCAACCAGTTGTAACCTTGCTTAAACATTGTCAATGTTTTGTGGTCAAATAAGATATACGTGTTCCTGACAGATTTCTCGAGGAAATTCTACGATTGGGATGGAAGCCATGATCTTGCGAGAATTTTAAAAAATATTTTTAAAATGGTAAATGATGGATATAAAGTAGACAAAGAATGAATATCTATTTTTTATGTGTGTGCTTTTAATTTGTGTATTTTTGTAGGCCTATGATATACTTGTTTTATGTTTCTATGTAATAATTTGTAATTTTGATTTATTTACTTTTGGTAAACTGCTACCGAAGCTACTTTCATTTGTAGGAATAAACTATTATTATATTATATTATAATTGCCAGCAATAAGCTCATAGTTTACTAATGCAAATATAACAAATATATCTACAAATCCTGAATTTCTATTGTGAGGAAATTGGTTGTCACAAAGTATTTGATGTCACCGTGTGAGTGTGTGTATTTATATATATATATATATATATATATATATATATATATATATATATAACTCGTATGACTGGTATGTACTCTTAAGGACAGATTCACGTAAAGAGATAAGCAGAACCACCCCTGTGTTCTGACAGGAGACCCCTGCCCTTTTAGTGATTAACTGGGCTATGTCATAATTTGCGATTAGTTATTTTACAAATTGAGATGAAAGGTGAAGATGAAGGAAATGTGACGCACTACTCTTCGTTGCTTAACAAAAGATCATTGGCAGAAACGGATTGTTACGATGTGTAAATATCTTATCCCACCGGGATCCAATTCCATTTTGGTGTGAGAAAAGCCAACTGCATTGCAGTCTTCTCATCTGAACTTTCATTATATGGTGAAGGGGAACAGATCTTTTTCACGGTAAATACGTTCATGTTGCGAATATGTTTTAATTCTAATGAATCATCAAGCTGTTCTTTCGTAGTAGTTCAATGCATTAATGTCCGAAAAACTTAAAAGAAATCCAAAAGGAAATGAAATTGGATAGAATGAAACAAAAAAGAAAAAGGATGAGAATGAGAAGAAAAAACAGGAAACAAGGGAAAATGTATTCGACATATCATTGCTTCCGTGTCTAGAAGAAAGCATCTTAACGTCATTGCAATGTATCCGTATTTGATCATAAGTTATAAAAATTATTTTATAATTGTTTTTTATCCTTCTTACTGATATCGTTATAGTAAATCCTGGTACATATAATTACTGTTTTGTGCGCTTACGAAACATAATTAAGTATTAAAAATCACATGAATAGGATGTATGAAATACAATATCAATTTGTAATGTATGTTAGGGTGGTCTGTGGAACATACATAATATTTGATCGATAGCCGTTCTCATTATCGACTACGAGTGAAATACGAGAGATTATTATGAAATAAATTTTGAATTTGCAGGTAATTCGAATGCAGCTTATCACTTCATATAATTCAAATGGTTGTACATTCAAGTTTAATAGAATTTCCAACTACAGATTATAACATAACTGGTTACTAGTCGAATTTCGAAAGTGCATAATTTTTTTCAACGACAACCTAAATTAAGCAGTGTACCTTAGACTGTATCAATATCTGCACTAAGAACACTCCATTTCTGATATTTCGTAAATAAAAACTCGCAAATTATACTTTTTTAGTGAAGCCTGAAATTTGCCTGGGAAAATGAAAATCGATAAGTCGTCGGAAATGGGTTCTTCTACTAGAAAAAAACATTGAATTTTATGTTCGAATTATCAATCTATCTACCATTCACATTATTTTTTCCAATTCGCGCAGATATTGAAATAAAACTATGCATCCTCCGGCCATGTGAGGAGTGTTTATGGTTTTGTTATTTACAGAAAAGCATACATCGAAAAAATTAAAAAATAAATAGTTTCGATTTTCAGTGAGAAATGCAAAAATTTGTATTATTTTGCTTATTCTTATACTATGCTTATCAACTAAAATCCCATTAACCGTGCCATATGGCTTAGGACACGCCTCAGTTCATGTGACAGAAACGCTCCAACGAAGAGGCCCTCTCTTTTTTAATTATTTATTTTTCACGTATTGTATTATTTAACAGAAACATTTTTGGTACTCTTGTTTGTAGAGGACTGTTGTACTGTATACATACTAGCCAGTTTTGTTAAAATACTTCATTAATTGTGGTGTTATTCAAGAGCATTTAATTTGGTGTTATCACTGTGCGTGCTGGTTTTTGAAACATTGTTTTGGGTGGTTTTGTTCAGCAGCTACAAAATGGCTCATTCCATTGGTTATTAACCGTAGATCTTGGGAAAAATACTATCTTATTAATTGAAAGTTTCACTTTTATGTTTATTGGAAATTGAAAGTTTTATTTTATTGTTGAAATATTTAATGTCCACATTCAAGTAATCTCTTCCGCAAAAATTGACAGCATTGTCTTTGTTTCCTTTGTTCATTATTCAATGTATTATTCATTATTCTGTGAATAAGCGCAGTTTTTCTGTGGTTACACAAGCATTCTCGTAGTGTAATGTGTAATCGCATATATACTGATTTAGTAAGGAAATACCTAATTATAAATAATAGTTTGTTAATATTATATTTAAAGGCGTTTGTTAAAAGAGAGGAGGTATTTTTGAAAGTGGATAGCTCTCTGTGACCCAAAAGAATTAACTCACTCACTGCCAAGCGCATTCTTGTTATACTACATCTCGGTACTATACAGGTTTTTCGCGTACTACGTCTCAGTGCCAACGGTAGTTGACTTTTATACAGGCTAGAACATTGAAACTTCTACCAATATTTATATAATACTATGTATAATTAAATTTATTTACAAAAATCTATGAGTCCATCTGGACTCAAGGGAACGTTTTACAACTGTTAATACCATAACGAGACCAGCGCCGAGTATCAGAAAAAAAGAGACAAGCCAAAACATTAAACCATATGGTTTCGTTAAAAAAAATTGAATGTCCCTACGTGACTGTATGCTCTCGCATGGCAGTCGACGTGTTAAGTATATGACTGCTATGGTACACTCGCCTTTTACCTAGGAGCTCCGGGTTAGATTCCCAGACAATCTCATGTGAAGTTTGTTTCAACAAAACGAGTTTGTCTGCTTCACAGGGGCGAGTCCAAACCATGTGAAACGTCCTAAACCCTACCCCTCTCCTAAATCCTTCCCAATTCTGGCCGCTGGATAGTGACGCAGGAGAGCGTGGTGGAAGAAACGCTTAAGTGGAGATGCTACCTGGCGGTCCTCTAGACAACTGACTGTGACGAGACTTGAGAGTAATGTCAAATTCAGCGCGCCAAGAAAGTTTCTACGTAGTGGCACCTTGCTGGTGAGAGAGCTCGCAACAGAAATTATGATCTTAGCATGAGCTGCAGCTAGGAGAAAGTAAATTGCGTACTCACCACAATCATGACAGATGCTGGAAGTGTTTTCTCCTTCACTTGCTTTCCAGTAATCTGGTTTCTACCAACATAAATGCAATTTTCAATACGTAGTCCTGACTCAGCTCAGTGCGAAGAGACTTTCCTGGCGCACTATGTAATGAATATTAACGCAGAATTACTTCTAAGTGCAAGCGCTCAATTCTCTTGAAGAAGCAAGATATTTCCTATTCACAAACCTGTTTTTAGGGAGAATAAATATTTTATTTCTTTCGGCAAACCACAGTTTCAAAGTTAAAAAAATCATGTCAGCTTGCTTATTTTGAAATTGTAATGCATTGACAGAATGCCTTCGGTAACTTTTTAGTTTCAGTTTCAGTCATTGATTTGGCATTGATTGATTCGTTAACTGGGCACTGATGCTAGCATTGAAAATCTTGCCGTAGGTGTGACCATGGGGTCGTAAAAAACCTGCATGTAAATAGTTGGAGACACTATTCATGATGTGCCGATCACTGCAGTTACTGTTCTTCATCCAACCTGAAAGCAGAAGACCAGAGTTTTCCAACAAAGTAATGGCTTGACTAGAAGTTGGATTTGCTCGTGTGCCCAGTTTGGAAATATCTCTAAAAGTCGTCGAGATAGTTTTAATTAGAATGGGCGGTGCAGTTCTTGGTAATGTATGAAGAATCTCCACGAAGATTCTCAGGACGCTGGTGATCGCCTGGAAATCGAATACTAGTATTACTCGCGCAACTTTTCTTGATGGATTGAAGAAATGTGGGTAGAGTGAGAGTATTAGTTACGAAATCGGTCACTAGATTTTATGAAGCAGTGCCCATCTCTGGAGAATCAGTTATGCCTTCGCAACTTCCTTAATAATTTGTGTTCTAACTTTCTCAGGAGTTTGTGGTATCTCCTGTGATGGATCTTCACATGCATCGGTCATTTCTTTAAATTTTTGGAGAGAATCACGGACAGAAGTTCTCATCTCCATCAAAAAATAGTTTCTATTTCGGGCCAGTGAACATGTGTTTGGAATGTTGTCATCAGTGCTCGCTGTGAGCTTTTGCCTTTAACTGTTTACTACGCCAGAGAAGGGGAAGGAAGGGCATCGGTCAAGAAAAGTTGCTCGATTAAAACAGGATCAGTATATACAACTCCAAGATCGCAATACATTTGCGTACACAGTCCCGGCGCATCACTGTAGTGACACAGGCGAATAGTATGCCAGCAATGTTCTGTGGAGTTTACGTGCTTTAGAAGTGTGTGGGATTCGCGAAGGTTGTGCGGAGTGTACCACTGCAATTAGATCCAGTTTGTACAAAGTATCGTCAATTTCTCAAGAGTACGCCTGTTCTGGTCGGTTACCTTTCGTCGCATCCTGATGAAACTTACTTTCGTTGAGGGATAATATGGCAAAATTACGCATTCAAGGCAGTTGCTTATGAAAAGAATAGAATATTCTAGATGAATTTGTAGAAGTTCGTCCGGGATATTTTGCGCTGGTGGAGCTTTGCGATAGCGCTCTAGTGGAACTGCGCAAAAACACCGAGAATTGGAGTCGCGATTACGAGAATCACGATGCTGTTTACAAACTCTGTCCGAAGAATAAGCAGAGTGGCATTACCAGCAGCGTGTACATATCTTGTAGGAATTCGTGGAGATCGAGGATCCTTACGAATAGTGTGGAAAGTTCTGCTGTCGGCACGTAACATATAGCAGGCAACATTTGACTTGAAAATTTTGTGAAAAATAAAAGCAAATATTAAAAATGTTTTTAACAACTATAAACAATAGAGATGCCTATGGTAATAGATGTTCTGCGTAATTTGCTGTTACAGGTCATAAGTATTATAACATGAAAGAGTTCGTTATTTAAGTAGTGCAAACATATAGCATTATATGTGATATCAACTGAAATTTATTGATGTTACTGAATCGAACAGTTCTCATATTCAGTAGCACACGGGCGGAGAGGCTAATGGGTCATCAGCCCTTCCTCTTCTCAGACGCCGATGACATTTATTCTCAATAATTATAGTTTTTACTAAAATTAATTTCGATGGTGTGTGCGGATCATTTTGTAATCAAGAGTTTGAATTCTGCGATGTAAAAGGTACTTTTTTCATAACGTTTCTGGTCAGGCGAAAGAGCAGGCTTTGAAGTCCGAGTGTAGTCCTTCCATAAACGCTATTTTATTATTTACTAGGGGTAACCAGTCAAAAATTACGGAACAAAATCAACTCCTATATGCATAATTTATTATAATGAATAGTAGAGCACAATTCAACTTCTTTAATACTAAATTTAATTTTACCACACAAAAGCAAGAGAGCCGCCAATTGAAATAAATTTAGGAAACCCTACCTGATGTTTCTGAATTTTGCAAATTTCTCAAAGCAGAAACTAATACAACTGCTCCTCCTCTAATCTCAAACTCACTCGAAGGACCGAATTGCTCCTTGCAAAACTACCGAATGGTACCGCCAGATCTTCTTCCAATGTCACCAAATAAGTCTGGACTGTGATTTTATAGTGACCTGGTGGGGTTTTAATTTTTTATAGCTATTGGGGACGTCCTATCCGAACTTTTTTTTCTGGTAGCATTTTCTTAAACTTGAAGTAATAATATCCCCAAAAGCTAAGTTTCTAACTTGCGGCATTGGCCCAAACTTAATATTATTATTATTATTATTATTATTATTATTATTATTATTATTATTATTATTATTATTATTATTATTATTATTATTATTATTGTTGTTGTTGTTGTTATTATTATTGTTATTATTATTATATTTATTAATTTTCACAAAAAACAGAAATCAATATCTCACTTGAAAACGTTATGAGAAATTGTAAATTAAGAAATAAAAAATACTTATACATTTAGTATCAACGCAATCTTATTTATTAGAAAATATGGCTACATATATTTATTACATAAAAGAAAGAATTACCCTGTTGAAATGTCTGAAACTAATTCAATGTTTTCAGTCTAATGTGACTTTCCCGTCTCATATGAAACTAGGGTACAAAAGCAGATATTTTTTCGTACTATACATCCTACGTATATTTGAACCTTCTCCCTCTCCCTCAAACAAAGGGTGTAAAAAATTACAAATCTATAATATTTGATATTTCAAAAGTTTAAACGGAAACGAAACGTTTGGTCTTGAATTTAATGTATTGTGCTCTATTCCTCCAAAAAGTATAAAGAAAGAAATTTTTGCCCGGAACTGGAATCTCCAATTGAGCCCTTCACTTCCGAAAGCAAGATCTTTACTCCTACGCTACGGTGGTTCGTTAGTGTTTAAGCTACTACAATGAATTCTTAATGTTGCTATGTTTCCCGTTGCTTCGGTTGCTAAATAGTTCATTTCTTTGAGACAAATATTAAAATGAATCCATACCATCACCTACGCTGTAATGTCTCTATAAAACAGGTCTGTCACTACGAAGATCATTAATGCATTTGTAAAGAGAAATGAAAATTATCTAATCGTCATAGTTTAAAAAAATATAACCAAACCCAACTAAACGAGCACGCTCTTCTTAATCGCGTCCTTGGCAGTATCTTTCACCACTTCTGTCTGCTCTGGCCTAGTTGTC
Organism: Teleogryllus occipitalis; assembly: GCA_011170035.1. Taxonomy (NCBI): domain Eukaryota; kingdom Metazoa; phylum Arthropoda; class Insecta; order Orthoptera; family Gryllidae; genus Teleogryllus; species Teleogryllus occipitalis. The sequence continues at coordinate 18,737 of BLKR01011658.1, forward strand.
TCTGTTCCCCTCCCGCGCTGTCAGCTCCCCCTTCGTCGCCCCTTCCACCCCCGCGGTCCCCCCGGGCGCGAGGGCGCCCCCCCCCCCGAGGGCGGAGGAACCGGAGAGGCGGCCGATTGCATTGGAGTAATTGAGTTACTGCTACGTGCTAATTACGTGCTATTGTGCTGCATGCGCGGCCAGCCGCGAGCACGTTGGCCGGGCGCCAGCGCTGACCCCCACGGGGGCGGAGTGCAGGGCGCGGGGCGCACGGCGGGGCGCGGGGCGGCGCGCGGGGCGCCCTCTGCCCCGGTGCTGACAGACGCCGCGCGAGAAGAGGTCTCAAGGACGCGGGAGCGGATGCAAAAACCATTACGAGGTGGTGGTTTAGTTCGGATCATGATTCGGAGACATGGATGAGCCGCGGTGCAATCTATCGGGGTCTGGCCAATAATCTTAATGCGCCAGTTTGTTTCACAATATTAACGGGAATGTTAAATGCAGCAAGAAACCAAAACAATTTTCACATTGTTACAAGTCATTGAAGTAGATACATGAAACATTTATACATTATCGTATACATACGTATATACGGGAGCAATATACGTAGTATATTAAAAGTTATATAATACTGCGGAAAATCGATTTCGAGATTTGAACGTAAATACACGTTTTGGGGTTCCCTGATACCAAAAAAGTGTTTATTTCAAAACGTCCGTTCGTCCGTCCGTCTGTCCGTCCGTCCGTCTGTCTGTCTCTCTGTCCGTCCGTTCGTCCCGTCTGTGAACACTACTAGCGCCTAAACCATGCAGAGGATTTTTTTCAAATTGACGAAACCTTTGTCGATCAGGCTCTAGTTGAAACTTTGAAATTTTCCCGCGGAACATTTTCAAAATTGTCTCACAAACGGCTCCAAATGTTTTCTTCAATTTCTTGTAAGAATTGATTAAAATACACTTATAAAGGCGGCATACTAGGTCCGATTTTCAGGGTTAACTCTAAATTTTCGAAAAATGCACAAGTTTAATTTCTTCTATTGTGTCTTCCTACAATTGAAGAAGTAGTTCACTGCTACAGCTGAAGTAGTTCACCCATGCCTTTGCATCAATTATTCGGCATCACCCTTCTTAAATCTGTTAAAGAAAAATGGCACTATTGAACAAAAGGGACAAAAGTAGATTGATGGCCCTTGAAATGAATTATTGGAGAAGGAGCTCCCGTGATTATAGGTTGAAACACATTCGAAATGAAACAAGAAAGAAGATGAAAATATATGGCAGCACATTTGGAACTAAACGGCTAAACTTGTATGGACATCTACAACAAAAGAGCAACAATAAGTGGCCTAAGAAGGTCTGGGTGAAGACATTTCTAAAATGGAAGAAGCGTAGAACGCCCTCCAAGACTATGGAGAAAGGACGTTGAAGAAGAAATGGAAGTAAGCATCTTCGAAAGTGGAGACTGAGAAAATCGGAAGAGACGGAAACAGTAAAGTGAGAAAGCAGTAAAATAACATATATGATATATTTTGTGTATGTAATAGAGCGGTTAACTCCAACACCGTGTAACCGATCTCCATGAATGTTGCCACATCCACTTGTTTTTTTCATCCGGAAGGTTTATGTGACGTTAATTTGATGTAACACCACTGGATGTCGCCGTAGAACAAAACTAAATATTCATGTCAAATACAACAGGCAACATTCTGCAGCATTTTTTATATTCTATATCCTTAAATAACTCCTAAACGAAGAGTTCAAGGGCATAAAAGCTAAAATGTTCTGAAGAAACGTGTCTCACACCGTATTCTACAGGATGAGAACTTCCTAAACATTCTAATACGTTTTTGCTGGACCGACGCTTCTCGATATTAACCCACGTGCTCAGAGATGTGCAGAATCTGCGAGAGGGGCAGAGTCGGAGACACCGAAAGAGAGAGTCAGACAGACGTGAGGCAGGGTCACATAAATAGTCAGACAGACATAGGGTCACAGGAGAGACGGGGAGAGAGGGAGAGAAGGGTTGAGAGGGAGAGACGGGTTGAGAGGGAGAGACGGGGAGAGAGGGGGAGAGAGGAAAGAGAGACGCAGAGAGAGATGGAGAGAGGGACGAAGAGAGAGACACGGAGAGAGAGACACACACGGAGAGAGAGACGGAGAGAGAGAGACGCAGAGAGAGGAGATGAAGGGCAGAACAACGTCTGTCGGGTTTGGCTAGTCTAATATATAAATGGCACTTATCTCAGAATGTTAATGTCATATTGAATTTTCTCTTCCCCAACCACAACCACAATTTCCCATGTAATCGCAGGTTATTTTTGTTTCAACAGAAATAATTCAGTTTCTTTTGAGAACAGTATTAATTCGAGGTAGTGCACAAAGCTGGTATATACGTGCCTTATGAGCCGCAATATGCGTCACTTTACTACATATTGATCCTTTTGACATTCAATTATATTACCTCTGCTCATCGTGTAAATGAATGCACTCGGTCAATTTGAACGGAGGTGCAATTAGAGTTGACTCCCGTTATAGTGAACATCGGGGACTAGCATTTTGAATTCACTTCATCATAGATTAACTATATCTGATAATCTAAAAATCTAATGTAGCCTTTTAACTTTGATTACATTATTTCTAAAGTTCAGTAAAATACTCATTTCCCGGGTAGCCTAGAAAATATAAATTTTGGTCGCGAAAGCCTTCGCAATCATATCTTGAACCTCTACGGGGAGCAGACCTTCAAGCCTCAATACCAGATGACTCAACCATTTGAGGATTGTATGTGCCAAGAGGCTCAGCCAATTCACATTTTTACAATCCCGGATAGCCTACATACTACAAAATATTCAATTGCAGAAAATTCAAAAATTCAATGTCTCCGTGTTTTCTTTACAATTTATTTTACATTATCCAATCCCTCTAAATATCAAAATGCAGTCTTTACATCCGTCAATACGTGTTGAACTGTTGAAGAATGTCCTTCATTCGTATATACATCATAATAGTTGTTTGTTGTTTTTTTTGTTCAGAAAATCGTTTTTTGATTGACAGATCGCTTTTCAGAAGTTTAACTAGCGTATCCTGTAGACTTGTCTTAAAGCGGAACAGAACTGTCATTGACGGGATGAAGCAATACCCACGGTGACACGGTTCCCTCAATTCTTTTCAATTTTTTAAATTTATTTAGTCACAAAAACAGTAAAAACTGTGACATATGAGGGAGATCATCTGCGCAGGTATTCTTTAGTTCCAGAATCCCTTCCCAACACTTTAACGATAAATAGTTGAAAGTTAAATAAAAGTTAAAAAATAAGACAAAGAAAATAAACAATAATTATAAAATTTTTAAAAGCGCGAGATTGGCAACATTTGAAAAACTAGACATTTCCGTTCCCGAGTTATAGAAAACTTATTTGTAACGGTAAATGAATTGCAAATTTGATTTTTCCGTATTGCTAACATCATAGTTACTCACTCCCAGCTCTACTCCTGCCACTACAAGTAAAAGGAGAGTTCAACAAAACGTCGTGCTTGTGAAACTAGATTTATGTCCAGAAGTAAAACGAGGGGCCGTCTCAGCATTTGCCCAATGGATCAGTGAAGCTGGACAAAACCAATTCTTTTCATACACAATGTTATAAAACCAACCCGCGAGATCCTCTACTTTGAAACCCCTATTGTTATATAAATTCGCGAAGCATATTTTTTATAATATATACTGAAGCATATTTTTTCTATGGAAGTTGTATTTTACTAAGTTCGGTGTAATCAATTTTGAGATTTCATTCTAATCAGATCTTCTAGTACTTACAAGATCTAGTAGGTACTTACCTGGATGTGTTATGAAGGTGGATTGGGTCTAGAGATTTGTTTACTGTATCCGACTGCACTATCTGAAGTGTCAACTGTGTATAACAAGAGATACTTCGAGACAATACTAAACAGATTATGTAGTATGAGTAGTGAATGGAGAACTTAGGCTATCTTATAGTTTCATATAGTTTGAATCACGACGGAGCCACTTGTAAATTGAACTCTGCAAACGGTATGGATCGTATGTATTCGTATATAATCTCGCACTCAACTCCTTGTACTCTTGTAGTGATGATATTGCAGGTTGCTCCCGGTTATGTGTCACACATTTACTTGATGCATCAGTGTGTTTGTGGCGCCAGCCGAATAGAATTCGTAGTTCGACTACTCTGATCGGCGACTTTCGTACTTTTGCGGATCATATCCAGGCGCATGTCAAAGTAACACACTATGCAACGGGCCACGGACTGCATGCGATCATTTTGTTCCATTATCATGATCATCAATTCATCATCCATAATCCGGACTGGGATGCTAGGTGAGAGAACGTCGAGTCTTTAACCATTTTGTTATAATCTTGGCATAAACCAGCGGGAAGGCCTTGCGGATCCTGCATTTGTGTGAGACTAATAGTCCACTGAGATTCCATGTGTAATACGTGCGTTCGCCTCTGACCTTTTCACATCAATGTCTTTCCTATGACTTCAGAAGTTTTTGCTTGTAGAAACTGTTAAAGACGTAAATACGTTCACTTTTGCCATATTTGTATTCAACAATTTGTTGCAATTGGCGTGGGACAGGAATTTCATCATTTTTGTTATTTTCTTATTTCAAGAACGAATAAAAATTTCAGACAGATTATGTTTTGGAGTATCCTTTTATTTCACCTTTAAATTACTGTTCCACGTCATAAAAATTATCATTTCTGCCATTATTTTCTAACAATTAATTTTATTAGCGACTTACATAAGATTTATTGATTGCACGCTCCTGCGTCACTACCCAGCGGTCAGAATTGGGGAGGAATAAGGAGGAATAAGGGTAGGGTTTGGAACCCTTCTTAGGGGTTGGACTAGCTCTTGTGAATCAACTATACTCGTTTTGTTGAAACAAATTTCACATGAGATTGTCCAGGAATCGAACCCGGACCTCCTCGGGGAAAGGCGAGCGACTTCGCTCTTGAGACACTAGACATCTTGAAAGTTTAATTTAGTTTCGCACTCCTTGGATTTATTTTTCTAGAGAAAATATTGTTTATTGAAAAATAGTACATATTTCAGCCTCCTTTCTTGAAACGTGAGCTTCAAAGAGTTCTGGATTACTTTAATAGTTATTTTTGCATCACATACAATAAATATAATGTCTTGAATGACTTTAAAACTAGTTTACGTTTCTTATAAATGCTTGACAAATCTGAAAATGTTTGATTTTGTGTATTGATTAAGGTAGGATGTTGAGTTTTACTACAGTTGTTTAGAATGTTCTCATGACCTACAATATTTTGTCAAATACGTCTTTCCTGCCTCTTTTCATCTGAAAGCTACGAATTCGATGGATATATTGTGCACTCAAAATTTTTATAGTATTCTGTTCTAAAAAGATAGATCTTAAAATAAGGTCATGTACAATATTTTGAAATAAAATAGTAGTTCGGAATAATTTCTTTCCACGGATAGAAGAAAGGACGCTTAAAAATGGTGCAGGTCTAATTTTCGTTGAACTCTGGATTTTCGAATATTGCCAAAGTTAGAAATAGTGCGAAAAAGTATGATCTGTTGTATTCTTCCCTGGCCGTAATGGATTTTTTATATAACAAGGCGTTTAAGTAGAAATTTATTCACGGGGGAGAATGGCCCCAAGAGAAGAAAGCTTTCAGTACTCAGAAGGCGGCCACTTTCAGTACTCAGAAAGGCCGTGGTTTGTATTGTGATTTGAAGAATGGAGGCATACACAAAAAGGTATACTATAGGTATTATTAACACTCTGATGATGAGACGCATGTTGAACAATCAGAATTTGCAGTGTCAAGATTATTGCGTGAATAATATAGGATCGTTTACCAGAAATGCGAAAAGTTCTGTAGATAGAGAAAATGCAAAAAAAAGGGACAGGTTTTTTAAAAGAAATTTTTCTCCCTTCTTTAATAATAAATAAAAGTCCTACAAGAATTTATCACTTGAATAACTTGAGAGTTATAATTTTTTTGCTGAAGGAAAGTTTACCAGCTTAAGGGAAACGTTGCGTCCCCAAGTAAATACGAGCACATTTATCTTGGAAACATTGTTGACGATACAGGTTTGGTGATAAATTAATATTAATAATCATAGATATTCAAATTGATTGCATTTGAAAATATGAAAGGTGCGTAAGCAATAATAATTTTATAAATTAATAATAAATGTAAAAATGAATTGCTTTTGTTTATAAATTGTTTCAGCTGTGATGATGATCCCTATGAAATTGAAAAATACGTAAGTTATAATATTGCTAGACAACACCTTTTTTCGTTAGTCTGTGGAAAGATATCAACGTAACCAATATATTAATGTTGGAAATATAAATGTTGTAGATATAGTGTTACATATGCCTTTAATATTTACTAAAAAGTATCTGTAAATGCAAAGAAAATTGTTTTCCCATTCTAGGGGATTTCCACATCAATCTATTAATCGAAATTGTAGATTTATTTGAACCGCAATTGAAAATCATTCAGTGCCAGTTTATTACAATCGTCAATTTATACATAGGGAAATTAAGAATTAACATAAATATCTATTTACTTGCGAACATTACGTGATAATGTTTCGAACTTGTTGCAGGAAATTACATGATAATATGGTTGGATTCAGTTCTCTCAATATAAAAATAATTTTTCTTCTGAAAAATCTTTGGGAATAGTGGCTCCTATCCAACTTTTAAATTATTTATCTAACCATTGGTATATTATTAGTATGACTATATCACCAATATTTAATGACACCTTTCCAAACTGTCAATTTGTGTGTAAATAAATTTAAATTGACATGAAAAACTAAAATTTTACCAATATTGATTGAAATTTTGTCTCATCAAATATGTTAAATCCTTGAGATAAAATAAGAAAATATCCTTTTGGAAACTTTGTAATCCAAAAGGAAAATAGATATTTCAATTTAGGTAATCCCTCCGTTCCGTAAACTGTTGAGTTTAGAAAGAAAGTTATTTATGCATGTTCCACTATTTTTCGTCTCACCTAACTTCTTAACTAAGTACTTACTTCAGTGCTTACTTTAGCTTGCTTACTTAACTAAGTTGCGCAACTTCTAAAGTAAGTGGCTTTACATACGATCCCCGTTGTCTCACCGGGACAGCACGTGGTGGCGTAGTGTTTCTAGCACCCACCCTCCCGTTGCTGGAACCTGGCCTGTTGGAGATTTCAGCCCTGCTCCCACCTCGACAATCCTGCGGCAAATGTTTATGGAAGCCAGTATTTCAGTTTAGACCATCGATTTACATTACAGTTACCTGCGTTAGATTTACCTGCGAAGGGTCGAGCTGGAGTGCATGAACTCCCCAAGAGGACGTTATCTTACAACAAAATCGGTTCTGTTAGCTAGACATTGCGTTTGATTGGTTGCACAATGTGTTTGTGAAGTGAGGAAGGAAGGGAACAGTGAACCGGATTTTTCAAATATTTAAAAGCAATACCAGTCATACAAACCATCAAAGCTGACCCACATAAATTACATATACCGGATGAGTCACGTAACTTTAGCGATTTTTGGTGCTCAGCTTTCCTTGCTGGATCGCGCGCTGGCAAGGGAGCACTGCGTGACCTGTGTGACGGATTATTATCCGTTCAAAATCTCCGTTAAACATGTGAAGTGGCAAAAAAATCGAAATAACTCAAAAAATGCTATTTAACATAAGACAATAGGTATATAATTTGATTCGTCTTCTTACGCTCGTCATGATAGACTAAAATATGAATAGTTCTATTTGGAAAACAAATTTTACTTCAATATCTCGTAAAATACAAGTGATAAAATAGAAACAAATACATGTATGAATTTGCCCCATCCCTCATCCACTTCTGTGAAAATTGCTTTGCAATAACTTCAACCATTCAAAAACTGCAGGAGGTGTTAAAGTTACGTGACTCATCCTGTAAATTAAAATGTATAATATCATAAAAATATTGTTTAACATTAAAAATAAATAGAAAATGTTCCACTGTGGTTTACTGCGCCTCAATATGGGGAGGAAAAACAAACAAGAATTTCCATTCAGAAAATATTTGCTTATGGCACTTTGTAATTGTCCTAACATATGACATATCCAATTTTGTATCTAGAATCGAGAAATAAATATTTTCCCATTTCACATTATATTCTGAAAAGTTCAACCTACAGGTAAATGCATGATTGCTACCTCATGGTTGTTCTCTGATATTTATGTGCTGGCAAACATAATTTTAAACCATTTACTGATAAGGATAATCTGGAATCACAATAAATAAAAATGCCCATCCACTTTGGAGCTTTTCTTTAAGTAGTTAATTTCAAAATCTCTGTCAATATCATTTACTTTAATAATATTAGCCACGTAAAAGATTTCATCTCTTGTTTTACATTTTTGAAATAACCCAAAGGGAAGTCGCCAACCTTCATAACAGTCTTGACAAAATTATTCATGTCAAGTAGCAGCACTTCTGACCTGGAGGTCCTAGGTTCGAGTCCTGACGGCGGCAGGATTTTCGACACTAGCTTTTCACCTAGGTCGAATTCACTCGCTGTCTGGAGCAGAATTCTAGCGGCCGGCTGCTCTGATCGGTAGTTTACCGTGGTTTCTCCGATTAATACAAGGCGAATGCCGGAGCAGTACCGTAACAAACGGGCCACGGACCGCGCGTGATCTGTCCTTCCTCTTCCTTGTCCTATCCTCTCGCCGTACACACACACTTACACTAACATGCACTACACTACCAAGCATTCCGGGAGACCGGTCGGGAGCTTCGAGCTTGTCCCGGCTGGGGCGGTGCCCCGCTGTTGGGAGAGTTCTGGTTACGGGGAAACCCCACTAGCTGACGGTAGGTGGACGCTGGATCTCGCCATCCAGCGGGGAAGATCACCGCCATCTCCCGAGAAAAAAACATGCACTGCACTAACGGGACTAATGACCAGAGCAGTTGTCGCGACCGGAAACATGAAAAAATCAATCAATCAATCAATTAATCAATAAAGTAACACATTATCCCTTCCTCAAATTCAACAGACGAGCTAAATATGAATCCCCCTACAATTTAATTGAATTCTGAGAAACGTGAACCTACCTGTCCCATACCAATCAGCCTAGGGCAAATGAATCTCATGAACAAATGGTTCGCATTACCCCATAAACTATTTTTATTAATATGGCAATTTTGAAATTAAAAATTGAAGAGTAGGTTTCTTTCGAATGATATTGAATATAATATTCATCCGGTTTGTATTATATTTTTATAGCAAAAATTAAAAATTAGAAGTAGCATAATTTATTTTGAGAAGAAATTTATTTTACCATATACATGAAATAATTTATTTTACCATGTATATATTATACCGTAATAGATAACCTCTCTCTCAGAAACATCTGCCACCAACAGCCATTGGAAACACAATCAACAAGTAAGCAGTGTTTATTGCTACGCGTACCGCACGAGAAACACTTTTTTACGAGCGGCTGTATCGCGCATTCGGACGAGACGCATTCGCGACCACGTTCGCATTCAGAGCTGAGTACGCGAGCCGCGCAACCCGCGGGACCTCTTAGTTTGGCGATTGAGATTCGCGGCCTTTTCTAATCCCTCTTCCGCAGCGGCGTCCCCCGCGGCCTCGCGCAAGGCCAAACAGCAACGCCCCGCCCAAAGACAAATTCCGCCCCGACGGCATGGCTCCGCTGGGAGCGACTCTTCACCCATTTCCACAGCCACTCCATCCTCTTCCTGCCTCCGCCCCCCTCGCGGCCTCGTGCCCTCCCGCACTACCGCCCCACCCCAGATGATGTTCCCTCTCAGCCGCCGGCATTGTTCACGCCTCCGCCTTCGCCACCATTTCCGCCACCGCCGCCGGGGCGTATAACTGAATGTTGTTTGAGGTTTCCGGGCACGTCAATTGGTATGGTCATTAATCCCGACTATGTAGTGAATGCGTTTATTACGGGAGCAGTGGTGGGTGTATTTCTCCCCTAGATGGTTAGTCATACAAATTGGCTTGCGGGGTATGACTCTCTTTGAATATCTCCCCCCAGGAGGGTACCATCTCAGCCTCATTTTAATTTCTCGATGGTCTCCCGACATATAAGGCACTGTAGTGCATGGAAGTGTAAGTGTAAAGGCGAGAGGATAGGTTATGGAAGAGGAAGGAAAGATCGTGCACTGACCGTGACCCGTTTGTTCTGGCATTCGCCTGGATTTGATCGGAAAAACCAAGGAAACTACCGATCAGAGCAGTTACTGCTAGAATTGTCCTACACACAACTGATGAATTCGACCAAGCTAGTGTTAAAGCCCGCCATTCTCAGCACTCGAATCCTAGAACTCCCGGTCAGAATCGCTGCAGAGAGCTACTCAGCCGGTAAACGGAATGTTCCCGAGCTGTTCATCCTTCAAAGGGTACTTCGCCAATTCCACACTTCTATTTTCCGAATTATACCGGTTTATTTATCGACTCCCGATAGTGAGGGATTTTCGATACGTACAACAAAATGGATACCGAAAAGCGTCCCGCT
>BLKR01011659.1:0-29255 GCA_011170035.1 Teleogryllus occipitalis
TCATACAAACGTAATAGGACTCGCTCGTGATCTGCGGGAGAACCAATATTTCATTTACCAATTCCTTTCAGTATTTTTCTACAACACTTTAAAACTGGTACATTCAAATTCGCATGGTATATTGCGAACTCTAAATTGCACCCTGGTAACCAGGAAGCAGGGACAACTCCTACAAGAGTTGGCGTGAGAATAGATAAAATGACATTGTCTTTCGTGCACGTCGTTTCGTCGTAGAAACGAAATATTACTTAAAGAATATTAAAGAAGAGTAAAACCTCTTCCTAATAGAAATTTTCATTGAAACAGAGCGGTTTGTAAGAAAATGGCGTTTAAGCGTTAATGTAAAAGCGAAATTTGAAGCTCTTTTTCACAGGAATTTATTGAGTTTTTGTAAGACTTCAAGACATTTCCAGCACTCTCACTACACATGCAATAATGTATACAAATTGATGAAAATGTGCATATTAACGGCGTGAGAGATATTTCAAAAATGAAATTTGTGTACATTTTGAAAAAAATAGAAGGATACCTTAAAATAAACATTACATCGTACTAAACAGTAAAATAAGCTCTATCCGTTAGAAGAGTCTAAAGAAAAAAATTGGAGCAATTTTTGAGGAAAATGCTTTTGAGCGTTTCTCAAAATGGGAAAATTTGAGCTTATTTCCACAAGAAACCATTGAGTTTTTGAGAAATTTTATATGACATTAATTAAAACACATGTACTGATAAATATAATAACGTGAATAAATCGCTTCTAAAGTAAATATTATTCGTTAATGTATCAGAAACAAGTGAAAAAATTACAATTTTGTAATTTTTGAAAAAACAAAAGAATAGAGCAATATGGCGTTTATGTTATCTTATAGGATACATTTAGCTCAATTCTTACCAAATGTTTAAAGAAAAAATTCGAAGCAGTTTTTGAGAAAATATTGTTTTTGTTATTTTTTAAAATTGCACATATGTTAGAATATTTCCCAGAAACTACTAAAAGTTTCAAAACGATGTGTATCACTTTAATAAAAGAACTAATTGCAGACAACAAATTTCATTTGAGGGAAAAATCCCTATCTTCAATATTGTAGTTGTAAGTGGTTGCCGAAAAATTTAATACTTTTATGATTTCTGAAAATTCCGAGTTAACCGTGAAAATCGGATCTATGCCAAAGTTATAAGTGTATTTAACTCTGTTCTTAGAAAAAAATGTACAGAAAAATTGTGTTATTTTTGAGAAAATTTTGAAAATGTCCCTAAGGCTTCATATAAAAATTTCCCTAAACTTTATGAATGTTTTTCAAAATTTCTGAGCTTCGACTAACGCAAAAACTACAGGGGTTTCTTCAATTTGGAAACAATCCTAAGCATGATTTAGGCGCTAGGTTTGTTCACATACACTAGACAGACAGACGGACACACGGACTAACGGACGTTTTTACGTCGATTGGTTTTTCGGCGTGAAGGACACACAAAACAAGGATTCAGAGGACTTTTTTCTTACTTTGGCAACTGGGTTAATACACTTTTTTCGTTATCAGGACCCGACAATGATTTTTCTGCCGAAAATTCGCTGTTTTTTCACGCAGCATTACATTACTTTCTCTATACTATGTATAGAGCATATACGTATGTATACGAACGAGAAAGTAAAAACAGTTTACAGCAACAGCTTGGCTAGTGGACGACGGGTGAGCTCAGGTAACACTGCAAAGCACGTTTAAACACAAGAAAGAAAAAATCATGGCAAATAATCTCTTCTTCTTTGCTAAAACCTGTCTGCTTCTCTTCTAAAATTTAAAAGAATAAAAATAAAATGTTTGCCTGGGATTGACTTATAATTTTGCATTATAAACTGAAATACTAATTTTCATTAACACGCCAACTCCACATACACAGGAATTTTCTCAGCATTCTGTTGTCTTTTCATCTTAATAGATAATAAAATTATCTACAAACACTTTTTTCTACTAGCGCCTTCAAGTGCCCCTCTTTCCTTATATCCGTTGGAAGAGAGGTCGTCGATTAGGCACCCATCCTATTCTGCCTAATTGTCCCCATCATTTCAAGACTCCATGGCAGGCTGCACCCTCTCTCTAATCGACCCTCCTCCAACGAGAGAGTTTTGTTAGATTTGAAATTCTTATACTGACTAATAAAGCGCTATCCATCAAATCAGTCAATTGAAATAACTAGCAGAAGTAACAATAATAAATACATACGACCTATAATAAGTAGAGACCGGAAAAATACGTATTATGAAACGTCAAAATATGTACGTCAATATGTAATGAAAACAGTAATCATAAGTAATAAATATGTAAAATCGGATAAAATATGTATTATTAAACTTAACTTTTTATAAAATACATTTTCATAATTCAAAATTACATTTACAAAAAAAGTCCGAAACAAATTTTAAAAATAACATAAACGTCTTAAAGTAATTTGTGGATAAATCAATGCACACTTTGCACCATACATCGGTTGTAAAAACTTCATTTATTGCTATTCAGAACTGTAGTTTAACAGTCAGACTAGACGCAATAGAAGACATCGTACAAACTAGTGATATCTACGACTAGCAAACATCATTGTAAAGTGAAGCACTCTCATTGAATGTTAACGTCGGCGATCGCCAGTTTTTCTCCAAAATTAAGGTTAAAGTTCACGAACCGCGGCGTGAGGGATACTTTTCACACCTGAAGATGAGTCGGGTCAGTCCCTCACGCACACTTTCCGCCCCTGAGATAAGTGAAGCAGACGCACGGGTTTGTAAGAACATCACGCGTCTTCACATTGGGTACCAGGAGAAGAGAGTACTCAGGAATAAGGTAGGAAAAAATGCTCATTAAAAAAAATTCTTTTTATAAAAGTTACGTAATAAAATAGAAGAAATTTAATATAATAAAAAATATTTTTTGAAAATACCAAAATATGTAAAATATGTAATATAGTACAAAATATGTGAAGAAAAAAATAATATTGTGTTAGGACGGGGCCTATTCACCCAATTTACAAAATTTAAGAAGTAGAACGACAGTAAGAAATTAAGTAGAAAGACAAAAAATACATAATTATATAAAAATCCGGTCTCTAGTAATAAGATATTATTACATCATTATTAAAATTATAATTAAGTGCATAATAGTATCAAGAGAAAACTAAAATGATCAAAACAATTGACAATAAAACAGTTATTTGTAAAGTTAATGGGGGTTTCCAAATACTGCCGTCTTTCAAAAATGTATCAAAATATGATAGTACACAATGGGGTTGCACAAACTGCAGCGGAGCACTAAAATTTTAGTTGTCAAAAACTGTAAGTTCCCACAAAGATATCAACTCAACTTTACAATGTGTATATTCTTCAATTATAGGATTAAAAATCAATATTTTGATCATTTGTTTAAACTTTTACATGACATAACAGCATAATGAGAATAAACTTACGTTGTAATTTTTCCTTTTATTCTTTTCATGTCGCACGAGTGACTGCGAAAGCTCAGAAGCAACACCATTTCCACGGTTTCGCCAAACAATACCACACTAATAACGCAGTAGTATCTTAACAAACGGGTCGCGAGCGATCTTTCTTACTTGGTGTTTGTCCCTCTTCTCGTCTAATACACACACACACACACATACACACACACACACACACACACACACACACACTATTACATGCACTCCATTACCACACAACTCGAGAGAGCAGACTAGCTTAGAGCTTTTCCTTGCTGTGGCGTTGTTCCGCTTTAAGAGATACCTGAAGAGAAATTTCGTAAACCAACATGTAGGTCTATTTCGAATATCTGGTGGGAATACCTAGTGTAAAATCTCGTAAACCAACATGTAGGTTCACTTCAAATATCTGGTGGGGATACCTGGTGTGAAATCTTGTAAACAAACATGTATGTCTACTTCAAATATCTGCTGGGAATACCTGGTGTGAAATCTCGTAAACCAACGTGTATGTCTACTTCAAATATCTGCTGGGAATACCTGGTGTGAAATCTCGTAAACCAACATGTATGTCTACTTCAAATATCTGCTGGGAATACCTGGTGTGAAATCTTGTAAACCAACATGTATGTCTACTTCAAATATCTGGTGGGGATACCTGGTGTCAAATCTCGTAAACCAACATGTATGTCTACTTCAAATATCTGGTGAGGATACCTGGCGTGAAATCTCGTAAACCAACATGTAGGCCTACAGGAGCACCCCCTCACCTTCCGTACACAAGTTCCACTACACTTACGGGACTAACGACCACAGTGAATGTCGCGCCTGAAATCAATACTCGCTCAGTCATTTGTCTTTAGTGCCGACCTCGTTCCGGCACTCAGCCTTCCTTGTCAAGCGGCCATTACTCAAAGACGACGACGGCGCCGCCTGGCGGGCCGATTTCCAATGAGCGAGAGCGGCCGCATGTGCAGCGTGCACTCCCTCCTGCCCCATCACGGCGAAAGCGACCGAGCGGGCGGGCGGTCCTTGCGTTTTGCATGCATTAAAACTTCCGCCGCCCGCCGCCACGCCGCGCAGCGCCACTTTACTAAGAAAAATGTCGGCGGAGACGCTCCCTCCAGCTAGATTGCTCCATAAACTTGAGACCTTTCGTCCCGGATGCAATATTCCAGAAAGAATCGCTATTCCGCGCCTAACGCACTATAAATCATGCGCGCGCGCCGCAATGAATTTCCGCTTCCCCTTTGGCTTCTCGGACGTCGCGACCCGGCCGTGTAATGGCGCCGGAGAGTCTCGTCTCGGATAATTCTAAGTGCTCCCAAATGGATTTCCGTTCTCTTGGGGAAGTACGTCACAACCCTTTTGCCCTTCTTGATCCTGCGGTAAAAATGTTTCACCATGAGAAGTTATACTGTGTGATCGGGTTAGTGAAAGCATCCAACCCACGAACTTGCCTATTGCATATTGAATGATATAATATACTCGTATCAGTGCTTTTATAATGAGAATGCTGATGAAGTTTTCTTTGGTGACTAAGTTAAGCCCTAGCCAATTACGATATGTTAACGCGATCATATGAGTAATTGGGCTCACCAGTCACTTGTACTAATACCCAACTGTAGAATGAGATTTTTCTGCAGATGATTTGAACGTAAACGCTACCTGTTTCTATTAAAAATATAAATATTTCGGCTAAAGAATTTTCTAAAGTTCTTTAAATGGTCATAAACATTTTAGTTCTTAGATTACTATATGATTCCATTTTCTTAAGTTTTCACAAAATCACATTCAATTATTTATAGCAATAGAGCACATAAGTGAATTTTTCGCACGCTATATTAACAACTTTTATTTCAAAAATTTCTTGCACCATTCTTGCACCATATCAACTATTACAATGTTTAAATACAAATTTACCTTGAGGGAACGATACTAATATGCAGAACTCGTGTTGGACGAAATTTTTTTGTTCCGTAGAAATCCTTTAATATCTCTGTATCTGGCATGCGTGAAATTTTTTTTGCATTAAAATAAAATAATATTCCAAACACATTCCACTTAAAAAACATATTGTCTAACTTATGTTCCGGGATATTTCTAATCCCTTTGACTGAAACATTGGTCTCACATTGTTTTTTACCTGTGGAGCGGAACACCGCGAAGGCAATACATCCAGACAGAACTCGTATTTGCGCGGAAAACTTTCCGTTCCACGAAAATCCTGGGTGGCGCCTGCGGCTGACGTATGCGGGCGAGTTTTCTTCGCGCGCTGTCGTCGTGTCCTCCAACTTGGGCGGGGATTCACGGTAACGAAAGATCCCTTCGCCCGGTGGGGTGAACTTGAAGCTCCTTGCCGCCGGCGGGGGAAGTTAACCATTGGCGGCACCGAAAGCAGAAAATGCGTTGGGAGGCGACTTCCGGTGTAGAGGGAGCCGCCGGATATACGCGGAACGTGCAGGACCGCCCACGCATATTTCGTCACCTAACAGAAAACTCGCCACGGACTCCAAAGGAGGTTGAACTTTTTCGATTTTCTCGACATCGAGAACGAATAGAACTTCAATGCATGTTACTTTATTTAATATTCAAAGCCACGTATTGATGATGTTACGTTTCGCGTATGTTATTTTCGTTTCTAATCTTTTAACGCATTCGAACGTACCTTCCTGTACCAATGCCGTGCGCTAGAGGGGGGGGGGAAGATAAAATTTGGAAAGTGTCTCGTAGCTTTACATATTATACGCTTTGTTTCCTTGAAGCATAGTCAATCCTTTTCTCCATTTTTAACTAGATGATTTAGGATTTTATTGTCTTTTGACGATAATCTCTTCAAGTCGTCTGGATAAATCGCATAAATGAGTTAGCAGAAAATTAATTATATTTATTATTTCATAATTAGAGTTTTAATTTCATTCTCCTTTTAGTGTTTTATTTATTTACTAGTTAAATATATCATAATTAATTAAAATGTTCTATGGAAAACGGGGGATCAGTAATGTAATTAAGTTTTCTCTTGTTTTGGATTGATGTCGCGTATGACTCCTACGTACGAAGAAACATAGGGTTATCAGATCGTCAAAAGAGAAAAGCAGTACACAAATATTTAAGATTTTAAAAAATGGACATTTTCTCACTTGTCGGGAAAGACTACCTCTAATTTTCCAAATGATATTTATGTAAAATTCAAATGTACAGCCATTCCTTACTCTACTTTTCAAAGCCATTCCAATAATATTTATTAATAATATGCGTGGTGGGACATTTTATTTTGCGAGTAAGACATTTTATGATACAAAGCCCACAGGCCGAGTGGCTCAATTTTACGAGCAAAATAAAATCACTTTTACCACTAGTGTTATAGACTAATTTTTAGTCAGCCTTACTGACATTCCTTTTATTTTAATTCTAGTATACAATTCATTTCATTAGGTATCGTGAAACGGATGTAGCTTGTTTTCTTTGTTGCATACACAGTTACATCATCTCACTTATAGCAATAATGCTAAAAAATTACCTTATCTCACTCTGAACGCTCTTCAAGTAACCGTTTTTACAATTAGCTCTCTAAAAGAGTATTATTTATTACGGCAGTTAAACACATTACAATATTAAAAAGTACCTTGACGTCTTTTCTATGTAGTATAATAAGAAAATGGCTAGAAGTAGGGCTTGATACAAATCAATATTTCTTGTTGATTGTCAATATATGTTTACAAATAAAAGTATCCAAAGTTTTTTATGACAATCATTTATTTCAGCAATTGCACAACGTTTCGTAACTCGTTTTGTTACATCATCAGGTGCTGAACATAGTGATGGAACACTATCCCATTGAATTATCTCTGCAGCAGAACATTCAAATGTTCCCTCACTCTGTTCAGCACCTGATGATGTAACAAAACGAGTTACGAAACGTTGTGCAATTGCTGAAATAAATGATTGTCATAAAAAACTTTGGATACTTTTATTTGTAGGGCTTGATACAAGTTACTAAAGAAAAGGAAACTAATGGCAATACTTGGAAGAAGTGCGTATCAATCTAAGAATATCTGAATTCTCGATTCAGAACGCTAGCGGCTCAGAAGAACATGTTCTGCGAAAAGATACAGAACGATTGGTCAACTACTGACAACTAGAGTACAAATACAAACTGCACAGACGGCTCAGGGCAACAAATTGTGTCACTGTAGTGTCTCTGACTAGGAGATTCTTGGATTCGAGTCCTGACAGTGGCAACATTTTTGACACTGCTTGTCAGCCAGGTCGAGTTAAGCCGCTGTCTGGAGAATTCTAGCGGAATTCTAGCGGCCGGCTGCTCTGATTGGAAGTTTTATGTGGTTTCTTCGATCAACATCAGGGGAATGCCTGAGCAGTACCCTAACAAATGGGCTGCAGACCGCGCGCGATCTTTCCTTCCTCTTCCTTTCCCGGCGGCGGTGGTACCACGCTGGTGAGAGATACTTGGTTGACCTCAAGCCGACATACGCTTGACATACCGCAAGCCGACGAAGGTACATCATCGCCCCTTTCAGCGAAAAAAGTACTATACTTACGGGACTAATAACCTTAGCAATTTATGCGCTCGGAACTACCATTCAATCTATATTTCAAACCTTTGTTTTCGCCTTGGCTGTGGAACAAGCTTAAAATACACGCACTTTCGCCCGGCAACAGTCAGAAGCTTCAACAAACATCTTGATGCAGAGAAACACTCGACCAGAAAACTCTGCGAGGGGAATTTATATCCCCAGCGCACATTAGCAACTCGCCGGTCCATCGGCAGCTAGGCCGGATCTGGCAGCAGTCCTTCACGCAGGGTGATTTGGCCCGTCGCCAAGCGTTGCTCCCCCCTCATCAGCTGCCCTTCCCCCACCCCCTTTCATCCCCAGAGACCGCCCAAAGTCAAGAAGAGACTCGGCGCTGCCAACAGTTCGCGCTACAACAAAATATTTAAATTTGCGGGATTAAATTTGAGGAGGGAATGAATACTCAATCTTGTGTTTTTGAACAGAGCCCATTGCGCGCCTTCTCCCTGTGTACAAAGTGTCAGAAATGTTTGCTAAACCCCTTTACTTACGATAACACCTATTCTGTACATACGTGGAAAAGGTATAATAGGGCACATACATACGTTACATAGGTGTAATAGGATTAGGTAGATGTTTGAATTCGCTATTCTTGATTTTTTTTAAATATATGATATTCCGGTATTTGGAGCTATTAAACACAAGGAATCCATGTGTTTTGTAATAAATATGTTGGTTTCTGTTAGTTATCTAACAGTTATTTACTATACAGAAGAATTTATAGAAAATATATGTATACTGTTTGAAGGGAGAATAAAAATAGAAATACAATAAATTTAACTCACAGATATTAATGTTTGATTTGAAGTCAGGTGTCAAGAAGGAAATGAAAGGTGCTTCTTTTGTTCATTAACTCTCGTAACCGTTAATTTAGAGTAACGTTTCCGAAATCCGATAAACTCCTTCACTAATTTCACCAAAAAATCGTTTTAGGAAGTTCTAAAAGTCATATTGTCTTGGCAGTGACAATAGTCATTACTCTTTTCAAAAGGTTGTGACTGTTATAAGTATTAGTCCATTCGTAAGTAAAAGGAGCATTCAAAGTTCAGAAACATTTTTGTTCATACTGCCAGTCGTTTTCCTCACTTGAAGTAAAAATATGGACACTGGATGACAAGATGACAGTGTCCACGATAACAAATTATAGAACCTACTGTTAGTAGTACGTTTTAATTTACTGGTGATTTTTGCTTGAATGGGGTAGCATAAGGTGAAGACAGAGACTTAGGATAGATAACTTATTTTGGAAAAAAAAGTAGGTTATTTTTGACAAGACACAAGTTTCAGTTTCATGAATATTTTATCATAATGTTTGATTCTGAGTTAATTATAGTAGGCATAGTACGTTTGCGTAGTTGGTGTATTACGAATATCGAAAATTATTTCAACTTTATACCAGTTATTTTGCCGAACATTTGGAAATGTTAGTTTCACCTGTTTACTTTCATATAATTTCATCACCCCACATTCGTGTAAATTGCGGCGCACCTTGTTTGTTTTGAATAAAATTAACTTTCGTAATTTTGGAACAACTCCAAGTTTCATGGGCTCAAAGTGCACTGGGTACCATTGCATTGCGACATGTTGCTGAAAACCCCACAGGCTTTTACTGCGATTGCCAGCGTTGCCCGAAGACACGTTCTTTGTTTATTCTACATCCGCTTCCTCCCAATTGTTGAAATATTTCTTTTAGTTATGGATTTATAAAAACGGAAAATAATTGGTCTTGCTAGGGATGAATTCTTGCAACGTTTAACTTTTTGTAACTGCCTTCCAGTAGCATGTCGATGCCCGAAGTATCGAAATAAAAATATCAAAATAAAAATTACCAACTTCTCCCTGGAAATCTCTTTTAAGTGAACAAACTGAAAGGCATTATCAGCGTCAGGTAGGTTTGTACGCTTTAGGGCCACAATTACGTGAAGGTTTGCAGTGAAAATGAAGTAATGAATGTTTCTCCGGCAATATTAAATTAGATATGTATCTCTTTACAAATATTTTTACGTTATTATATCATTATAGTTTGGCTCTGATAGAAGTGTTTTAAGCTAGATAATGTATAATATTATTGAGAATCTTTAATTCAAACCTTTTGCTTTCATGTATCCATGTCTCTTCTTAGTCCAACACCTAACCGAGAGAGAATATATATCTTTATGCTCGTTGCTTAATTTGACCAACGGTGCTTCTCCCTCCCTCACGATTTAAAGGGGTGCTAAGATGGAATGAGGCATTTATTATATTATCTGCAATTATCTTACATGATATTCTTACATTTATAAATTTATCAATGTTACATGAGTATCTTATTAGTTTGCGTTTCCAATATTTTCGCGAAATATAGCCATTTTTGAATCTTACTCATATTAAAATGACAAATATCATACTATGATCATGGTGTGGTATAATGTCAAATATAAAATAACATAATATAATTAAATTGTATTATGTAGTAATCGTTCATTTACAGTGTAGTAAACCTATACATACATATTTACTCCGGTCAACATTTTTTTCATTTCCAAAATGAACCTTTCCAGAATTGTTTATTGTAAAAATGTTCAAGATAACTAAAATGAAAATCCTAGGAACCTTTGGTTTGAGAAATATTAGATTCTTGACAGTAGGTCTCTGAGCACAACGAAAACAAAGCCGAAACAGTTTCAAAACGATTCCTCAAAGTTTGTATTTAAGGACAAAAGTAAAATGTCGCGAGGTGCATTTCATGTCAGACGAATTCACAAGATTAATGGAAATAACTGAGTTTTGATTCCATATTGTCTAGATCTAAGAATAAAATATTGCTGGCGCGCATAGCTATGACCCTTTAATTGAATTTCCGCGAAACCTCGCCTGAATTGAAATGCTTCACTTCCTCACAGATAATAGCATCACCAATACTTAGGTTTCGTATTAAGAATACGTAATACACATAAGAGCCTCATTTTAAACCTTTCTTCTTTTAAAATTTGAATAATAATCAGTGGCGTTTTCTTTGGGTGTACAAGTCACCGCCCAAGGAAATAAACATTTATTCTTTAACTTTATTGAGATTTTTTTTATTTATTCGTCTTCCGTGCGATCGTCGTCACAGATCGGCACCAGCGCGACCATGCAACGCAGGCAGAGCGCGAGTGCAGCTCAGGCCGTTGGCGAATGCCTCCAACGTCATCAGGTCGGATTGGGAGGCGGCAGCGCATGCGCGCGACGTCTCGCCACTCACAGACAAAGCGTGTCAAAGCGTTGGATCTCTATTTAACGGCCTACTGGAAAGCGAGCGTCCCTGATTGTGATATTCTCCGTTGCGTATTGCAGCCTTTAGCGATACTCATGAAATTAGTGTTATTTTTTTGATAAGGATAGAGAAAAAGCGGAACAATAGATTTGAATAATTGCTTTCCTTCCCTTTCGTATGAAGAAAAGAAACTAAGTAATTGAGTAATGGGTGATCGTGTCCTAACCTTATAATATTGCAGAATTTAATTTTTAAAACGGGAACCGAAGAATGGGAATA
The DNA here is from genome assembly GCA_011170035.1 of Teleogryllus occipitalis. Lineage (NCBI taxonomy): Eukaryota > Metazoa > Arthropoda > Insecta > Orthoptera > Gryllidae > Teleogryllus > Teleogryllus occipitalis. Next base: position 11,569 of record BLKR01011659.1, read on the forward strand.
TGGTTGAGCATAGCTTTTTAAATACTTTAATATTTATTATTCCAATATTTGCAATAGAAAATACAACATCCTTATCGTTGTTAGTTTGCCTCCATCTTTCCCTCATTCTTGCCATATTATAATTTAAAATAAAGAAAGATATTGTTTACGTAATTCAATTTTACTCTAAATATATAATGGAAAAGAGTAGTGTGGGGATAAACGCTTTCCTTCGCTGCCAACGCCCTAGGTTCAGAGTGGGAGACGCCACTTAATAATTGGTAATAATGTAAGAAACTTTTTTGGAGCTAGTCAGAATATCTTACGCCTTATGGACGGAAATAGAGGAAAATCTGCATAAGGCAATAGAAGAAACAGTATCGAAGAAACAAGAAGTGTTGCATATGATGCGTAATCGTTAAACTATGTATTTAAAAAGTAAAAAAAAAATAATAATAAGAAAAATATATCTCCTCAAAGCAACTGTAACTGAGATACATCCTCAAGGGACTTCGGATGATCAGTTCTTCCATTACCACTAATATTTAATATGCTAACAATTCGTACAAATACTTTTTAATACAACCCCCTAGCGCATTCATTCGACTTCAGCCATCTTTGATTAAAACGGAAGTAAAATTCTTACGGCAATCCATTTTACAAGTTGGAAATAATGTCTATCAAAACAATTAAAAATTAATTACCCCAAAAATATTTCACATCTGGCATAATTATTTTAAGGAAGAATTTCTATATTTTGAAGCTCATCACTTCATTATACATTTAATCGTGTCGCTTTTATTATTCTAGTTTGAACTTTCCATTATGCAGCCATTTCATTATGTTCAAGTCTACTGACAAACCAGTAAAAGAAAATAAAGTCTTGAATCACGCAATGAGGTGTCAGTAACCTGAATTGCATTACACATGAATAGGATTTGCCTAAGAAAATGTAGAATTCGGAAGAGAGAGCCTTGAATGTTTCGCCACAAAGTGTGTTAACCCCTCCAAAAACATACTGAGACTCCTGCCTCAAAATAATGGTGAAAGGTATTCTGATATGAATATTCGCCTTTTCCAAAACCAGCAATATGATTAGTTGGATGTCTAAAATTGAGAAGTGATTTGAACGGTGGATAACATTCGGTGAATAAAACTGAAAAAAAAATGGTAGAACAATATTGTTATTAAAATAATTCAATAATGAAATATTTATTAAAAAAACAACGAATTCGAAAGGAACATATTAATGATATATTAGAACAAATCTAACGTTTCTGAGTCATTTTAATATTGACTTGGCCCACAAGGGTCGTGTTTGATCCATTGTGATCTTCGGCTTGACTGCAGAGAGATACCTCTCTATCCGCGCCCCCCTCGCCCCCCCCCATGTCAGCTTCGCCTCATCCATCTCAAGGCCTCCTGAATCCGTTGCTCGAAGCGATGGGGCACACTTGGACGCTCCGTCACCTCCGACGCGAAAGTAAAATCTATTCCTTTGTTTACACCCGCGACGTGACAAACGCCCCGCCAGTCGAAGAGCGACGAGGGACCTTGACGGAATTGTCACGAGCGATCTTGCAATTTCCACACCAGAGAGCGCTAGACGCCGCGGTCGTATATTTTCCTACGTTGGGAGAACGACGCTGCAGAAATGAAAACCAGAGAATGACTGAGCAGATGGCCGCTTATTCTTGGTTACTTTCTGCGCCAACGGTCTTATACCGTATTTGTAAAAATAAATGTTTCGAAAGGTGGTTCTCAATCAATTCATTTCGTATCAATCTTCTAACTTATTATGTATTTGGAATATACATGAAATATAACCTTAAAATAAATTTTAAGAGTGTTCAAAATAATTGATTTTTTTTATTTTGTATACTCGTACCATCATTATAAACGACCTGTTCTGTTGCAAGACATCGTTCATAATCGGGCATTTTACGGCACAAATGATATATTAGCATTTTACGGCATGAACGATTGCGTCATGACACATTCAACCAATCGCGGCGAGAGAATCGTGGGGAGATGTATACCGTTTTCTCGCGCAGATGTCAAATACTCGAGACATCATAAAAGAGTAGTTTTGAAAAATTAATTTCGATTCCCTTATAAAGTTATGATGCTGTTATAGAAAAATAGAGTTGGCAATTCGTTTATAATGTTAATTTACTGCATTCGTTCAAATTTGAAAACCCGCTTTTATCGTTGTTCGCTTTCAAAACATCTACTTATGCAAAAGAGCTGAATATTATAAACTAATTGCGTATACTACCATTCTTTCACTAGTTTAGAGCCATAATGAAATGAGTATTCGACATTATTTGCACTATTGTTAGGACTGATTTAGCTATTCTAATAATATTGACTTTACATATCACTATTCAGTGTTAACACAGGAAGAGAAATTATTGACATCACTACATTTGTAAGAACAGTTTTGCCTCTGTTCACGAGGAGAATCTTAATAAATCATCTACATACAATGCAAAAAAGTAGAAAAATGTAAAATACGGAATTATAGTACACTTGACATTACACAATTGTACAGTAATATAAAAATAAAGTAAATGGAAAGCGACACTGTGTTAAAAACGAAATTAATGCCGTATATGTAGCATTAAATCCATGTATAATAAATACAAATGTTTACTATATTAGTCAGAATGAATAAATGGCAAAGAATTAAATTGTTAATTTTTTTAATTTCATTTTTAGCCGCATCAGTAACGTTTAGTGTATATCAGACACTTTAAAATTAATTTATTGGTAATTAATCATGTCTTTGAATACTACATTCATTGAACGCTGAATGTACTTCGAATAATAGAAGCTCATGACGTCAATTTTACAAAAAAAGAGAGAATAAAACTCACGCTTTAATCAAACCACTTTTGTGAATTGAACCATTTCCTTCAATTGCTTAAATCCAGTCAGCAATAGCATCAAATATCATTCAACTCATCCGTTCGTATCAGTCGGAAAAATAAACACACAGCCAAAGAAATGGATTGTGAACACAAAATCAGAATTTCTCCTGAGTGAAAGTCGTGAATCAACATGAACCCACGAACCGGCAGAGAAATAACGTGGGAGAGACCAGTCCCAATCCAATCAAGTGTGGAGCACGTGACCTTTTTGCCCGCGCGGAGGTGGAGTGCGGACAAAGGTTTCGGCCGTCGAGCCGGGACATTCATCGTGGCGTGGGACTTTATTAAAAGCCCCGACACTGAAATGTCGCTTTTCCTGCCCTCACCACCACATTCCCGCCGCTTTGAAACTATTCCAACCGGGAGAGGTGACTCAGTGCATCAACTGATGTCACTGTAGCCTCTGACCGGGAGGTCCTAGGTTCGAGTCCTGACGGCGGCAGTTTTTTCGACACTAGCTTTTCAGCTAGGTCAAATTCAATCGCTGTCTGCAGGAGAATTCTAGAGGACGACTGCACTGATCAGTAGTTTTCCGTGGTTTCTCCGATCAATACCAGTCGAATGCCGGAGCAGTATCCTAACAAACGGGCCACGGACCGCGCGCGATCTTTCCCTTCTTTCTCTTGTCCTATCAGCACCCCTTACTTAATCACATACTAACACGCACTACACTAACACTCATGTAGGGAAACTGGTCGGGATTTTAGAGCTTGTCTCGGCTGGGGCGGTGCCTCGCTGGTCGGAGATGGAATCCCGCTAGCTGACGGTAGGCCCCGCCAATTAGCGGACGAAGATCACCACCACCTCCTGAGGGAAAAACGCAACACTTACGAGACTAATTGCCTCAGTAGTTGACGTGCTGGGAATCCATAACAACTAAGTAACCACATTATTCCACGCTTGTGGAGGTCTCCTTTGCACAACCGCATGTGCGGAACCGTGCTTGAAAAATGTATATATCTGTATTAACATGGCCACATAGGTTGAAGGATTTTGGTGTCAGTTATAGCTTCTTGGGACTCCTCTTAAAAAGTTTTGATTACAGAATCGATTTTGTGAAATAATTCTTAGTCTAGCAACACACGAGTGTCAAATAACGGGCGTTAAAGTACGTCCGTCGTAGGGCAGCAGGGACGATTATAGGGCTCAACAGTGACGGCCGTCGCCTAGCAGCCAACGGACGTTCGCCACTAGAATGCACACATTGTTTCTAACAAACGTTACAACTTCTTAGGCATTCTTAGCGTGCAGAACTGTGAGTAATAGCGACGTTCGTTTACCTGGGTAGATCGAGTTTCATACGTTTCTCCATTCATAAAATTAATAGGCTCGACACTGAAAGATTAATTAATGAAGTGCTCAAGCAATCATTTCTCCTGCTGATATAGTATACCTCACACTGGTAACTTGCCGCTTAATGTGACCATGTAATTTCGACAGGAATTCTCTGAACGACGGCTCCGACATTCTGAAATGATTAAAAAAATGTTTCACCACAGTTACATAAAGTCTAAATGAGGGTGTAAAATGATCCCTTCAAAAACCGTTCGCTATTAATGGGGCGAACCCACCATCTTCATCTACGTTCTTTGAAGTTCCATTATAATGTAATACACAATCATTAATTCCACGGTATCCCTGTTTGCTAGCACAAAATCACAGGACAAATATCGGGGGTGATGTTTCAGGTCATCAACTAATGTCACTGCAAGGACCGGGAGGTCCTAGGTTCGAGTCCAGACGGTGGTAGGATTTTCGACACTAGCTTATCAACTAGGCCGAATTCAGTCGCTGTCTGAAGAATAATTCTAGCGGCCGGTTGCTGTGATTGATAGTTTTCTGTAGTTTCTCCGATTAACACCAAGAGAATGCCGGAGCAGTACCCTAACAAACGAACCATGGACCGCGCACGATCTTTCCATCCTCTTCCTTGTCCTATCCTCTCCCCTTACACACACACACACACACACACACACATACACTAACACGCACTACACTACCACACATGCCGGCAGACTGGTTGGGAGCTGAGAGTTTGTCCTGTCTGGTGCAGTGCCCCGCTGGTGAGAGATACCTGGTAGGGAAAACCCCGCTAGGCGATGGTAGGTCAGCGCCAAGTCTCGCCATCCAGCGGGGGAAGATCACAGCCACCTACCGAGCAAAAAACCCACTACGCGTACGGGACTAATGACCATAGTAGACGCGCCCGGAATTACTAAAACCAATCAACAGGACAAAGAACGTCCATTGCGTGACAATAACTGTGTCTATGTATCAAGCAACGACGTGAAATTGACGGACGTCAAGGATGTCCGTGTTCTTTTGCGATGCTCGTGTGTCACTACCTTTAGATGCTTTTGCACAAATGTTTTTGCAGAATGGCTTTTATAAGATGCACTTCTGTCGTCAGATTGATCTTGTTACATCTCGCTGGCTTAGATGGCTCAGGGCATCAATTGATGTCACTGCAGTGCCTCTGACTGGGAAATCCTAGGGTTCAAACCTCGGGTTCAAACCTCGACGGTGGCAGGATTTTCAACAGATAGCTAGGCAGCTAGATAGATGGGTAGGGTTGAGTTCAACCACTATCCGGAGGAGAATTCTAGCGGACGGCTGTTCTAATCGGTAGTTTAACGTGGTTTCTCTAATCAACACCACGCGAATGCTGGAGCAGAACCCTAACAAACGGACCACGGACTGCGCGATGTCGTTCCTTCCTTTTCATTGTCCTATCGCCTCTCGTTATTTACACTTTCCGGGAGAACAGTCAGGAGCTTAGAGCTTGTCCCGTGGCTTCTCACTGAGGTGGTATTATTCTAGTGGGAGACACCTGGTTGGGAAAAACCCTCAAGCCTACATGCAGGTTGGCGCCGAATCTCACCATACAGCGGGCGATGATTACTTCCACTTTCCGCTAAAAAGCAATATGCACTACACTTATGGGACTAATAGTCATAGCAGTTAACGTGCTCAAATGACTGATCAATCAATCTTGAAGCAGCATCAATTTTGAAGGTTACCCTTCACGAGCCCTTATAGTTGTCACCTAATTTTTCTTGATGATTTGCGCTGGAAGTATTTTCTATGCTGCACCTCCTGCGAGATGTTTTTCTCTTAGTGAATCGCCCTCCGAGGGTTATCTTGAAGGTTTGCCTTTGCGGATGACCTTTAAGATAATAGTTTTGCAAAATTTTAGTTGATTTATTTGCGAGCGATAACCTTCCTTGAATCGTCCTTTCGAGATATTTTTAATCTTATCTCTCGTAAGTATGACTCTTTGTAGCATCGCTGCCCTTGCTTTTTTTCTTATATTTTGCCTGGCAGCTCTCGAAGACTCGCATTTCCTGATCTTCACGCATTTTTCTAATAGGATTCCCTGTTGAAGTGTACTCTTGGGTACATTTTGTTATCGAATTGCTCGTGTTTTCGAATATAGTCTGCTCAGGGCCACATTTGCAGAATAGATAACCTTCCAGATATCCAGTAGAGGATTGATTTTTATTTGAACATGATTTACTTCGATATGAAGGACTTGGAATAGAAACGAGATATGCCACACCAGCCACAGTAAGCCTCCTGCTGATCCTAAATGATAATTTATCATGTTTGAGGATTATAACGTAAGGAATATAATGACTTGTTCATATTTTTGTGAAGAGCTTGAAGCAGTAAGAAGATGCAAAATTCTTCGACCAAAATGTAGATATTGACATCTACAAATATCGTGACACTTGCTATAGCTGTTGTGGCTTATCTGTCAGTACATCAAAGCCCTTCAACTTTACTTTGCCCTATTATCCTCACATTGGTACCCGGCGAGTATCCCTTTGGAATCACTTGCTTCTTGAATTCATTAGCTTTCTAGCTATCAAACGACAGAAGATAAATAAGATACTATTTCAAGATATATTCTAATAGAAGAAATGACAAATTTTGGCGTTGTGAATATAATATTTTTCTTTAGTTCAATCAGGAAAATCGTGCATTTTATCATATTGTAACGGTTCTTTGTAATAATGTTTATTTTAACAAAATTGTTTATTTTTAATTTCAAATTATACCTTAGTTGAAATATACTACGAATATTTATTTACAACATAAAATTTTATGTTTTTGAATAACATTTCTCCAGTTTTCATTCACTTGTTTATTTAACTTCATATAGTTCACACAATATTGGTTTACAACAATACTGTTGGCAATGACAACGCCTTGAATTATTTCAGTTGGTTCACATAATCTATATTTATATACACGTCATTCTCATCGACTAGTGCACTGAGGTTCACTGCGAAGGACTCCTTTCACCGCTCAGAAGAGACTGAATTTGCGGCTGCCGGTATGCGAATTCATTATACCTGACAGGCAGCGAGCGCGGAAGCTTCCAGAATCTTGCGTCATTCTTCTCCAGGACCCGCTAACTGTCTGGAACGCGAGGTGGAGGTCCGCCTCGCTCATCGGACAGGACTTAGTGGACTCCGGCAGGCAGGGAAATGAAGCCGTCCTCCTTGCCATATTTCAAAAACACAATTGAACTAGGGTTGCCAACAATATTCATGTAACAGGGAGAGGCACTTGATAAGCAAAAAAATTGGTTTTATTTTTATAAATATTAAGTTTAGAGAAATATCAGCTCTATTTCTTTCTTCTCTCCATTTGCGATTCCATTGAAAAGATTCCTTCGCAAAATGCAGATGAAGATGGTCTGAGCGTCTTTTTTTATTTTCGTGGCTAGACAGAGACACTATCATGCATGCGTGTGTCAGCGTTCAGAAAAAGGTTATTCATGGTTTCCATTCTAAATTAAACAATGAACAGTACAACGTAGCCGATATTAGTCAAGTGGTAAAATAAATAACAACGAATGCTAATAATGTACTAAAAGGAGGACATTTAAAATACGAAGGAGGACAAGCGGACAGTCAATGAAGGACAGTCCTCCCAAATAGAGGACGGTTGGGAACCCTAATTGGGAACCAGACTAGAGCTCCGAACAGGGTAGTCACAACTTTTTAGAATTTTTTCCGACTCTTAACAGTGTTCATTTAAATGTTATCCACACTAAAGAGATAACTGAATACGTCTACGAAATATAAGAATTCAAGTTCAGAGATATTTAACACTAAAAGAAATTCGTTTGTTCCTATCATTTCCACTCTTGTGTGAATATTGGGTACTAAATTTTGTTAAAGTATGAAAAACATTATTAAAGTAATTATTTAAACAAAATTGATTTTGTACATTAATGTATAATATTTCAGATATGTCCAAATAGATCTTATTAATGCAGTTTTGAAGGACAATTTGAGATGTGAAGTGTCATAAACTTGTATTTTTCCAATAAAAATAATAATATTGTACTTATAAAGCAATACATGAAGCCACAGAAAAACAAATACACCTGTTCTTATAAAATAATATGAAAAATATTTGTTGGTGCAATTGGACATTTGAGTTCAATGTAACGTAGCAAGTCACAAAGATAACTTAGCATTATAAGCCAAGTTTAAATTCAAGTGGAAATTTCTTTACAATGCTATTAAATTGTATGAAAATAGTCTGGTTTTATTTTAAACATGCAGTACAAGTTACTCAAAAAGCAATATACTATTTAAAGCAATATATTACTCAAAAAGCAATTTAAATTGATATCCATGAATAACGTTATTTATTCAAGAATGTTTAGAAGAAACGACTACACTGACGTAGAGGTGCAACTGTCTGAGAGCTAAACAGTCGAGAACGGCTTAAACTTTTTTTCTCGTAATGATAACTAGTAAACACCCCACTGGTCTATGAAAACTAGAATATGATAAGACGATAATCTCATCCCAGTTATTAATACCGCTGATAAGAAATACTATTAATATACGAAATCAAGTTAGTTATAATAGTTATCAAGTTAGTTATCCTACTGATATTACAAAAACCTAGGTACCGAATTTATTATTGCATTCCAAACTCATGACAATTACAAAAATTGCCATGAGAATTGCTCATGCTATTGCAAAAACCTAGGTACCGAATTTTTTATTGCATGCCAACCTCATGACAATTTGTTTTCATGCCGTACAATGAATGCACGGGGCATATGCACCCACCTTGTCCCTCAGTGTTCTTGTGAAGCCGTCGAACCAAAATCCGCCGACCTCTGGCTCCGGGTCTGAGAGGCTCGTTAAATTTTTACACGGCGCCAACGCTCTGTTCGCAGCAGCCAGGCCGTCGAATACGCTCGCGTTGACAAGGCGGACGGGACAGTGAGACGCCCATGCCACCGCATATAAGAGGTCGAGCGGGAGGTGGGGTGGCTTGTGTCTGCCACGGTACGTTATGGTCCCGGTGCTAAATGGTATTATATGTAAATGTTGCACAAGTTTTGATGAATCATTAAAAGTTGTGATACTATGCGACATCGAAGCGCCCTGAAAAGAAGTAAATATTCACTTTTTCCGTTTTTTTGTGTTATTGTTAATATTTTAATGTAAAGATGTCTTAAATTTCTCTCTGCTCAAAGTCATCGTGAGCAAGAATTTAAGTTTCTAACTTCAAGGATGTGGTTTCACAGTGTATTAAAGATTTTCATTTTAAATTCTTTACAAAGTGTACACCTTAAAATCTAAATAATGATAAAATTAGGAAGCAATATAAATTTAAAGTTCCTTTCAGTCGGGGAAATTATTAAGAGCATTTGCATACGTCAGTGAAAGTCATCGTCATTTTTAACTGTTTTTTTTATACACAAAAGTAGCAGGGACAAAAATTTCCCATTCAGGTTAACCTGTTGTTCTAGCATTCTCTTTGTTCAGAGAGACAGAAAATGTTCAATGTCAGATGTGATCGAATACAATTACATAGTAATGCAAACTGTGATCAAATCGGTAAGCAATATAAACTATAAGCTGCACTTCAGTTGGGTAACCAACTAATTATGATTCTATAGGATCCTAAAATATATGAAGAATTCTCCAAATTACTCGAACATTCAGATCCGCTCCATTCATATCTGATTCCTCTCAACGTGTTTCCACTAACGCTCATGCCACATAAATCCATGTTAAGTGTGGTCACACTCCACACTGGCCGAATCGTAGTGGAATAATTTATAAATTGCCACGCACCGCTAATGAAAGTTCTCCAAACTCGCTACATTGCATCGAAGTGTGAACATTAAGTTTATTAGGCGAAACATCTACACCGCTCAATTGAAACTGCAAGTTAATTATTACGCCCACAGACTTCCAAATACAATTTTCACTTTGAGAATTGGAATGAAACGAGCCACGAACATTTCTCCATAATTTTCTCTTTGTCCGGCTTCCATTTTCAGAATTGTTTGAGTGGATAGTATTGTTCTCGTGGATATTCATTGTTAATTTTGTGGTGTTCCTGGATATGCACTGCATAGCGAACTGTTGATTTTGTTATTACGATAAATGTTTGAATAATTTGAAATCCATTAAACGATCTGCCAGCATTGTTTAATAATTGATTTCCTCTCTTATGTTTCTCCCCGTGGAATTAAAAAAAGATGGCTCTAAGTTTGGTTATTTAGGTATCGTTAAATTAAATAAACTCAATTAACATTTTTTGCGGTATTAAGAGTAGATATTTATAATACCGGTAGTAAAAGGGATATTTTATTTTGTGTGTAAGAAAGGTTGCGACACGAAGTCGATATGACGAGCAGCGCACACCTACGTGCTTTTGCTTAATATCACATTTATCAGTGTGTCATAAGCTATTTTAGACAGCCTTACTGACTTATTTTATTCTCATTCAAGTATACAAATCACTGCATCAAATCACTACAAACCACCCCTACATTGCCAGTAGTAGCTGATGCAGTCAGAAAATATTATTTTGTTCTCTGCTGCATTGAAATATTTCTCTGAGCATTTGAGTAGCGTCTCACTAGTGCTAAAAGTTGACCTTTTGGCAGGCTATACAAGCCCTGAACGGACCGCTTTTGCTAGTGACTGTATACAAAAGGTATATTTAAAGTATCTTGGAAAAATAAATAAAGTGTACTTGTAATTCTTGTTCATGTAGTTGAAATCTTTACAACGAATGTAGTTAATTGTTAGAGAAACAATTAATAACATCAAACCACATAATGAATATCAAAATGGCTCAATTTCACGGAATGCTTTTTAATGGCGAATCGACTTCTTGATGATACTTTTTATTGTTGATAGACTATTTTCTGTTAGAGGATTTGTTAATAGAAAATTGCATATCTCGTATTTTAGCATTTACAGTGTTGAATATTTTCATTTGAGTTCATTCAAACGATGCTCAATTTATCAAATTATTCATATTATCATTAATTTACTGATTAATGCATTTCAATATTAAAAATATTAATATTTTAAATTATCTTTTACAATAGCGGAAGAGATATCGTTGAAACCTCAGAAATAAATAAATAATCTACGCAAACTTTGTATCATTCTGTCTTGTGCCAATAGTGCTTACAAATATTTTCAATCTTTTCCTGGAAAAATTCATAAAACCGTGGGTCTATACGATTTATGTGCTTTATTTGAATGTTCCAAAAATAAATAACACATCACATAAACCGTGAAGCTCTTAAAAGTACCATGTTCAAACAAATAGAAATATAGAGAGGGAGATGAGAGGACGAAAGGGAAAAGAAGTGTGTGAAATGAGTGGCAGAGAAGGGAAAAGGGGGAGGAGACTAGTAAAAGGGAACTTAAATTTTACGAAGTTGAGATTATTTGAGTGTTCCAAAAAAAACACATAAACCGTAAAGCACGAAAAAGGTGCTAAGTTCAAACAAATCGGTAAATAGAGAGGGAGAGGGAGATGGGAGATTAAGGAAAAGAGGGGTAAGTGACATAAGATACGGATGAGGAATAAAAGAGGGAGATAGCAGAGAGAAATTTAAAAGATCTTTTTCTTACAGGTAATAGATTCGACAATATAGGCGCGAGGTGGCGTAGGAGAACGCCGGTCCTTGAATCGCGCCCGATCACGTGACTGCGCGACCGCCGAATTGAATAGCGTTCATTAGGCGGCGATTCCATATTTATCGCCCCCGCGCACGCGGCGGAGCGGGGCGGAGCGGGGCGGAGCGGGGCGGAGCGGGGCGGAGCGGGGCGGAGCGGGGCGGAGCGGGGCGGAGCGGGGCGGAGCGGGGCGGAGCGATGAGGGGCGGTGAGGGGCGGGGCAGGGCGGGAGCATTTGCGCGATGCGCCGCCGGACAGGTGGCTTCGGGGCGAAATTACGAGGTCATAAATCGCCCCTCCCCGGAGAGCAAATTGCGCGCGCGCGCATAACGACAGCCGGCACGCAGTGGCCCCTGCCCGGCCGCCCCCACCCCCACCCCTGCCCCTGCCCCGCCCCCTCCGCTCCGCCTACGCGAGTCTGCGCTGCGGCTGCGACACAACGGAACACTCGCACACGGGAGGAGGGGGGCTTTCGGTGAATGAACGAGAATTCTACAGAGAGGAAACAGAGAATACGGAAGAGGAACAAAAGAGCGTCTACGACGAAGACGCTTGATGAGAATACGAGAAAGAGGAAGATACAAATAGAGGTAGATATAGAGAGGGAGACAGTAGGAAAATGGAAAAGAAGAAAGGGAAAAGGAAAGTGAGGGAAGAGATGTTCAGGGAAGGGAGACAAAGAAAGAAGGGGAATAGCGTAGAAAGACGAAAACAGAGATGGTAGAGAGAGATGCAAAAGGGGTAGAGTGAGAATTGGAGAATGAGTTTTTTGTCTCTCTCTCTCTCTCTCTCTCTCTCTCTCTCTCTCAGATTTCTATTTCCTATTTTCACTTTATAGAGATCGTTGATTTTCTCTATTACAACATACTATAAAGGAGAAGTTTTGTTTGAACCTAGCAACTTTAAACACTTCAGAGCTTTCGTTTATTTACGTGAAATACGTTTATGAAATACGTGCAGTTCTCACAATATTACATTAACATTCCAATACTGTAAATACAAAAGATTCTAGAAATATTCATTCTATTTCTTAAAATTTTTCAACGTATTTAAATTAATGTCGTAATGTTGATGCCACTTACAGAATACTGTTACGAACCGGTCACAATACACAAGTAACTACAAACTGAGGCTGTTTCACCTGTAAGAGAAATTTTAAAACACTTTAGTTATGATCGTTTTCGAAAGATCAGAGAGTAACTTGCAATGAATGATGAGGAGGTAGAAACAAAAGTTATCAGTTTAAAGCGGCGTGCCTGCTCAAGCTAACAATGTAGCGATGAGAATTTTTTCAATGGTCGGATACGTTAGGAAAAATTCTTTTTTCATGTAACTGATCACTCTAGTTAGTTTTTGCTTCACAATGCATGTTTTACGTTATATCTTCAATAAGTTCTACGCAAGTTCCACGCGGCGCACGTACTCTATTGAAACGGCACGTACTACGTGCGAAGTCACGTTCCATCACCTACAATGTTGGCAATAACGCTTCCTGCATGCAGATTCTTCTGCGCAAACCATATTTTCTTCCCACATATTTTCTTGAAGAAGTAAATTCGCGCAGAGATGGACGTTGTTAAGCAACTTTCTATCTACTGTAAAGGAAATTCTTGTTTCGAATTAAGGACATTACTTTAAATATTCTTCAAGTAAATTTGCAAAAATTATTTGTCACACATAAACTAAGCGCAAATTAGACTTAAGAGTCTGACATCGAAGTGCTGTCTGTCACCCAGCATTATTTACATTCAGTAAAATCTAAAGGAAAAGTATTTCTTCACATATGATTTCTACTGCATCTTCATATTGCTTTCATAAATTCTATATGCTTTATCCACATAGAAAGCTACATTAAATACCTCTCCATTCCCTTTTGTGTCAACATACTTTTGAAGATTCGTTAAATTTCAATGGTGTTTAATAACAGCAATTCTCTCGGTAACGTATTGAAATTTCATGTTATTGTGAATTGCCAGTTCTGAGATGTGAAAATATTTCCAGTACATTCTTATTCTGCGAATTCGTACGCGACGCTCGCAGTTTTTGATGCGATACTTTAAAGTAATATGATCTTCTACCAATCAATGTACCCTTTCCCTCAGAAAAAATGTCGTTCAAAATTCTATCTTCCACACCGCGCCGACAAACTTGGACACCCCTCGGCCTGGGGGAGGGCAGGGGGAGGGACGCGTTGACCAATCGCTAGCAGGTAGAACCACAGTTGTCTGTGATTGGTGCAACATCCCAAGGGGCAGAAAGAACGCTGTCTCAGGGGGAGGGGGCTAGTTCGTTTACGTACGAGACGGAAATATCGTCATATTTCCCTGCCGAAGGAGATAGTTTGCCTGCGCGTACGCCACGACGAAAAAAATATTTCTAAGCGGGGTTTTCCGTCCAGAATGATTGTCTATAGACCAGTAAATATTTATCATTTTAGCAACAATTATTCTAACTTTTAGTAATCGATTTGTAATTCCTGACAAACTGCTATTTTGAGATATTCATTTCAGGCACAATTTGCGGAGCCTTCCCGGCCGTTCTAACGCATATTTCGAATTTGTTTATAAAATTATAAATTGTTGCAAAATTGTTAATTCGCTGTTTTTGGTTCTGGGACATCGGGAGACCCTCCCCACTTTAGATTTGCAAAATTTGGAAATTGTTTATAAATTTGCAATTGTTGCAAATTTTTTTATTGTCTAATCTGAATGGCGTTTCAATGTGATGCAAAATTCCGGAATCCGTTCGGTGCTATTATATCTCGTTCTCGAGATATATGTAATTGTTTATAAGAAATTAACATCTTAGTAGACCCCATTTGTTTGCGCTTAATTCATTCGCGCTAGCAGAATAGCGCGGGATGGGCATACTGAAAAAACAGTTCTCCAATGCCGCGCTTTTGCCTGCCACATACGCTTAAAATGCACTTGCTTGTAAACAAATTCTGTGGCCAATTTAATTATGCTAAATTCGTATTTTTACGGCGAGTATGAGCATAACTTTTATTTGGTTTTTTTATTCTCTTTTAAGTCCTACAATTTTCAAGTCGATATATTTATCAAATAGGAAAGAAATTGATTATAAAAAAAATATTTTTCAAGGTGCATTACGCCCAAACAATTGTTTCTGTTTTTCTATCAAAGGGGTGTTGAGCAACAGAGTAACTGTATTATTAATTTTTTAAGTCCCCTGTTAACACCGAGAGTCAGAAACTATTTGTTCCTCTTGTTTAACCATTACCATTAAAAATAGGGAAACATATTGCTTAGCTGTTTGCTATAAACTGCACTGGATTGGATGAAGGTAGTGTTAAGGTTTTCAAATACAGAAATATTCAATTTTGTGTTTTGAAAGATCACATTAGTAGAATCACACATCACAATATTTACACAAGTATAGAAATTTCTAAATAAACGCATATAAACTTTAAGTTAATATTTTCAATTCAATTTATCATTCCTTTCTAAAACTGTTAATTTGATGATTTCATTGTATAATATTCAAATCAGAGCTTTATGTGCTAAATCTACGCATTGTTAATACATATTTTTAAACAACATTATTATATTTAATATACATTTAAAAGGTTTTTAGATTGGCGAACGTTTCAATGAAATTTCATGAATTCCTAAATGCTTGAAAATAAATACTTGTAAAATTAAATAATTGTAGCGTGTAAAAATATAACAAACTCACGTATTTGGTAAAACGAGTTGATATTACTAAAAGAAAGCAAAACAGTGTTATAACAATTCAAAGAGATTTAGCGTTTGTTTACAGTTTAGTAAATATCAATGCACTAGCATTTCCCAGTGAAAATACATAGAACGAACTTGGTGGTCAAGTGATATGACCTTCCCAACACAGACTACATTTCAGTATCGTCAGAGTTCGAAGGTGGTTTGTTGGCCGCCAATCTACGAATGTATCAAAACCTTGAATTTTGCACGACCATCTGTACAGCGAGAACGTAGCGGTTTATTAAACGGAAACGGGCCACTCGAGGTATCTAATGTGCACTCTTTGAAAACGTTTAACCATTATAAACTATCCCTAAGAAAAAATATCAAATAAACAATGTTAAAGGTCACCAGCTTAACATTGCCTTTACTATTTGAATGTTTTCAACATCCCCAAAACCAACAGAAAATCCGTGTTTTTACAGGTTATTATAAAACCAATTCAATAAATATAAGCATTTATTCACGTTATTATTTTTAAAACACTCAAATATCTACGATGTTATTTGATTCATGTCTTCATCGAAGATCTGAATTTAAAAAACTGATAAGCAGAGAAAATTAAAGTAATTTTGAGTGATTGATGAAGTTGAATGATCAAACGAAAAACAAAGTTTCTTGCTTCATATAATGCTATCGTGTTTAACAGACATGTAATTACATGTGATACCTATATTTAAACATCCAAACTAATGAAAATTTTCAAAATTAAAATCATCAATAAAACGTTGATTCATCAGCAAGGATTATATTATTAAATACTTTTTTTGAGATTCATGTGCTCCTGTGTGAATAACGTAGTAAACGTGATTCGTATGATCCAGTTTCTCAGAATAATACAAAACCTGCTAGACACATACACTAAACATAATAGTTGTCAAATAGTTATTTACGACATGAATATCATAAGATATCTTATTACAATATGAAATTGGAGAATTATCAAACAAGACTCTTTAGACGAAATTGTTAACCAATTGAATATTGTAATATAATGTTACCATTTGAATATCATAGAAAGTAAGACGCAATTTGTCAAAATTCATGTGAACTATAATTTTTCTTTAAATTTTACTCCTTATCCTGCGAAAGATGTGTGACAGTACTTATGTTAACAATTATACTGCCATGGGTTTAATTAATGAGTTTTCAGTACGCAAATTATTGTTTTTGGTTTTAAAGAAGCATGGATATACAGAGTATCGGGGAAGGAAACGTCGAAAGTTTGAAAAACACTGTTTAAACAATTTTAATCATACTTTGTCTAATAAACTACATAGATATTTTGAATGGCTGAGCTGCAATAAACACGCAAATTTTGGTTTGAAAATATGATTTCTACGCAAAACATTGCATTCTAGAATCATGTAAACACCCCAGAAACATGTAACATGTTTATTATTAACAATATAAATTAATATATTAGTTCAGAAAAAAATTAACCGAGAAATAAAAAAGCAGTAGAACTGTGAAAATTGGGTGCTTTTTTATTTCTAGGTTAATTTTTCTTTCTGACCAAATGTATTCATTTATTTTGTTAATCATAAACAATTTAGATATTAATGAAGTGTTTATATGCTTCTACAACGCAAATAGTTACCTAGAAAACATATATCCAAACCAACTTTTGAATGTTTATTGCGGCTTAGCCATTTGGAATATCCGTGTAGTTTATTAGACAAAATAAGCTTAAAATTGTCTTAACAGCTATTTTTCGAAGATTCGACATTTCTTCCCCGAATATCCTGTATATAAATGGCTTGATTTCTGTTGGTACGCGACGGAACGGCGTTCCGGTTCTTGGAAATAATTATGAAATTATATTATATATAAGTAGCTATTGCTATTATATTAATAATTAATTTGAGGCGCGTTTCGGGGCCTAAGATTTTTAAAATAAAGGATATATGTATCATAATAACTCTTATGACGAGACTGTTCTCAGTTACGTCAAGTTTTAATTTAGAGAATCAAAGTGAATGGTCTAAGTTTACTCACCTAAATAAAGTTTATCTTACTATACATACTATTTACAAAGTGTTTTATGTTCAAAACAAGTGTTGCCT
>BLKR01011660.1:0-29250 GCA_011170035.1 Teleogryllus occipitalis
CTGAGGAAGTCTGTGCCATTCTGTAGCATCTCTAGTTATTAAATAGTTTGAAAATCTCTATGTACAACATGATTTGGTGTCTTTAGGTTTTTATTACAAAAGTTTTTGAAAATCATCTACAGGGGCAAAATAAATAGATGACAGATCAGTTTCATCTTATACGTGAAATGTTGGAAATGTGTTTTTTATTCTATAGTTGTAATTTGTCTGCAATACCTGTGAGTTATTGAATTTATCAGTCGTATTATCATCATTAGTTTATGAGACATGAATTTTATCCAGGGGGATACTTGTTAGATTTCAATCTTTTAATTAAAAATGTCTCGTATTCTCTTTGATTTATTAATCCTTGGCAATGTCTTCTTTCTTCTTCTTCCTTTCAGGGATTAGGCATGAATGCCTGTTCCGTCTTCACTTGCACTTCAGCTCCATCTCTTTCTGGGCCTCCCGACATCTCTCCTACCCTTCGGTCGGTATTGCATCACTAAGCGTGGAATTCTTTCTTCACCCATTCTTCCAATGTGATGTCTCCATGATTCTCTGTATTCCTCTATCTTTTCATTTATATTATATATATCCAGTTCTTTACGGATATCTTCGTTTCTTATGTGATCTTGTTTTATGCAACCTTTAACTTTCCTGAGAAATCTCATTTCCGCTGCTTGGATTTTACTTTTATCTCTCTCTTTTGCTATCCACGATTCACTTCCATACATGAGAACTGGAGCAGCCATTGTTTTATAAAATTTTATTTTGGTGTCTTTCCTTGTTTTGTTCTGAAGTGTTCGGTTTATTATGCCACATAGTGATTGAAATTTATTGGTCTTATTCTCTATGTCTTTATCTCTGTCATAGCTGATCTCGCAACCAAGATAATTGAAATTAGAAATCTGTTCGATTACTGTATCGTCAATTACTATTTTTGAGCGAACGGGGTGTTTACCATAATGGGCCATAACCTTTGTTTTCTTTTTTGATATCCGGAGATTATTTTCGAGCCCTCCCAGTAGATGTAGTTTGTATACGGCTTTTTGTAATTCGTCTTCACTTTCTTGCAGTATTGTTATGTCATCTGCATAAAGAATAACATTTAGATGTTTGTTCTTCTTTAACTGGATTCCAGGACCCACCATACATTTCCATTTTTTTAATAAGATCATCTACATATATATTAAATAGCGTTGGAGATAAACTACATCCTTGTTTGAGTCCTCCATTTGTCAAAATTTCTTCAGTTTTCTTCGTACCAGTGTTAATTATAATTTTTGTGCCCATATATAAACTTTTTATGGTATTTATTAGGTGTTCAGGATAGTCACTTTTACTCATTACGTTCCACAATTTGACTCGATCCACACTGTCGAAGGCTTTCTCGAAGTCAATAAAGGCTAAATGGGTCTCCATATTGACTTCTCGTCGTTTTTCTAAAATTCTTTTGATAATAAAAATGTTGTCACTGCATGAGCGTCCTTTCCGAAATCCCGATTGTTCTTCTTGTAATTTAACTTCTGTAATGATTTTTAATCGGGTATTAATTATTTTTGCAAATATTTTATAAGCGACATTCATGAGACTAATACCTCTATAGTTCCCGCACTCATTTCTTTGACCCTTTTTAAAGATAGATATAACCTCCGTTGTTTTCCAGCTATTAGGTGTTTTATAGCTTTTTCAACATTCATTGTACAGATGAAGCAACCTAAAATCACAGATAGGTCCTGCATATTTTAAAAGTTCCATGTTAATACCATCAGGGCCACATGCCTTCCTGTTTTTCATTGTTTTTAATGCTAACTTAAATTCTTCCAAGGAGATGAGATCCACCGAACTGTTGTAACAGAGCTCTTCCTCTTGAGAGTCGATAGTTTCTGTACACCAAAGTTTTCTATAGTGTTCTTTCCATTGTTCTTCATTAATGATTTGTATATCTGCAACATCTTTCTGTGGCTTATTTAGATGCCGAAATACCTTATAAGCAAACATTTGCCTTCCATGTATATCGTTTTCTATTTTACTTATAAATCTATCCCATGAATCGTAATGTGCAGATCTAATTAAATGTTTAGCATTATTCCTTTCTTGTATGTATTTCTCCCTTGCTTCGGGGGTTTTGTTTTGTAGGAAATTTCTGTATGCTATTTCTTTATCGTTTACCGCTTTTGCTATACAGTCGTTCCATATTCTCAGTCCTTTTGTTTTTCTATTCTTTTTCTTTCCTATTGTTTCGCTTGCGGCCCTCTCTATACAATTCTTTATGTTTTGCCATTCTTCATCCACATCGTTAACAGTAGGTACACTTAATAGATACTGTTGTAATCGATTTTGGTAAAATCGCTTGATACTTTCGTGTTCTAACAAGTACACTTTGAAGATTTCTTGACATGTCTCTTTTCTTGTCCTCATTTTCTTCCATTTTGCTATCATCGTGATAGATGCAATCACCAGGTAGTGA
This sequence comes from Teleogryllus occipitalis, assembly GCA_011170035.1. Classification (NCBI taxonomy): domain Eukaryota; kingdom Metazoa; phylum Arthropoda; class Insecta; order Orthoptera; family Gryllidae; genus Teleogryllus; species Teleogryllus occipitalis. Next base: position 2,453 of record BLKR01011660.1, read on the forward strand.
TCTGAGTATATGTCACTTCCTCGGTGTACTTGGACATTCTCTATTTGCTTACAGATGAGCAATGTTCTTTTCTAAAAGCATTTCCTTGACTGTTCTTATTACTTTATTATATACATTTATTTATTATATATTATTCATTTATATTCTTTCAAAAAGGACTTCAGAGCCTTTATTGAGACTTCTTTTTTACAAATTTTGGAAGATTTCTTAAATTTAACCAAACTAATTATGAATACTGTTTGTGATCCATTCCTTTTCTTCCCTTTTTGTTGATTTGTATTTCTTTACTGGTATGGTTAGATTAAAATAACAGGAAAGAATTTGAATCAATTCTTTGTATGCCAAGTTTTTATCTTAATTCGGTACATATTTCCCCATTCTTCTTTCAAAAGTTAAATCTTCAGATACTTAATATTTTCCTCATTTATGTGTAATTATTTTAAAAATTGGGGTGTATTGTTTTATTTTTCCATTTCAAACTGAGTTTCTTGCAATCATAAGAAGTGGAACACAGTGACTTGTTTGTTTCAAGAATTTCATTTTTGTACTCCACAATCTGGGATTTGGGATAATTTAATGAACACTTGGTTTACTCTTTTCCATTGCTCTTGTGGATTTTTTCACCATAATTACTTGGCCGTAGGTGTTAATTAAACTTTCTCATTTTTCACTTTCTCTGGGTATTTACATTTAAACCACCCACAATAATAGGTTTAATTTTTGTTTTGCTAACTATGAGTAATTTTTATGCTGTTAAGCAGATATTGAAGATCACTATTAAGGTTTCTACAAATGCATTTTATTACTAGGATTTTATTACTACTATACTAGATTCAAAATACTAAAAATATTGAAATGTATCCGTGTCCATTTCTCAGGGGAGGGAAGGAAACATTGTCCTCACTTATTTTCTTTGCCTGAATGTAATTACAAAATAAAATATTTGCTTTGATGTTAATGAAAGAATATACAATTTTTGTTTTCAATTTAAATTTGGGTTAAAATGATAGAATATATTTTCAATATAAAATTATAATCTTTTGTTCACTAAAGTTATTAATAAGTTCGATAAATAGAAATTAAATTTATACATTACACACAATAACTGAAGATAAAACCTTTTATTTGTACTTCTTTCCCAAAAATTTTCTTAATTCCAGTTAAATTCAAACATATCATTTCAAGGATTCACAAAGGGTTGCTATTCCTTCACAAAAATGAAGAATATGTTCCTTTACAAAATGAAGAAAGTTTGGGCAGTATGGATAGTGAAAAACTAATTGCACACTCAGCTAACCTTAAAAGCTCACATTGATACTCAGCTCAGACTGACCCACTCAAAAACTTTAAATTATAAGGACCTGCCAAGCTGGGCTTTGAGAACAAGGCAAAATGTGTGGTCAGTAATTTTATAGAAGAGAGATTTTATCAAGAAAGCTCCCACAAAAAATTCTTAAGCTGAAGTAGCTGATGTGGTAAGTCATAGTAAGAATGAGAATCATTTGCTTTTCTAGTAAATACTTAGGCATGACTTTCCTGAAACTTTGGAAGTTTGAAAAGTTTGTAGTGCTGAATCACTAAAAAATCACAGTGAGGCTGACATGTACAACCTGTGTTCATGAATAAATACCTCTCTATTACTTGTAATAATCAAAATATCAGAGAAATAATATTCTGATTCAGAGGATATCTCTTGACATTTCTTTTCAAATTCAACATTCTTGTTTTGTAAACATCATATTTTTCTATCATATTTAGTTATTATAAGGGATTAGGAGACATTTGAATTGTTTCACACATTTTGGATTACAGAATATCAAGTTTTTCTCTAATTTTTTAGGCATTTAAATTTTAAAATAAACTCATGCTGCAATAAAAAGTTGATAAAGTCAGCAATAATATGAGTACTGATAAATTAGCTCTAGTGCTCATTACTAAGTTTACATAAAGAAATATTATTATTTTCATTAAAATTTATTGACTTTTTAATTGAGTTTTGAAAGAGCAGTCTCTAGAAGTGACCTATTGCAAATCATGAACTTTAGTACAGTAACCAATGAACAATCACTAAAACAATGAAATCATATCAGATTTCATGTAACAATGCACCTTCAATGAGTTAATCAAAGAACAAGTTAGTACCTGAAGAAAATTCAGTTAACTGTTATTGATCAATGCAGAGCTTTAAAATGAGAAATAGGCTAAGAATTGGATGGGAAAAGTATGTATCAGATAAACAGTATGTATTGAATTGAAAATGAAAAAAATAATGAACAGATGAAAGTGTATATCATTACTATATAGTATAACTATTTGAGATGGTGAAGAGGTCAAATACTTGTTATTTTTCTGATGCCATTATTACGAACAAACAATTAGCATGGAGGAATTGAATAAATTTAATTGATCAGCAAACAAAATGAGAACATATTTTATTTGGGTAATTTATTTTTCTTCCGTTTTGTGACATATCAAACCAACCTAAAAAAGACAAAATTCTAGCAAACATTTTCTGGACATAATGCTAGTATTAATGAAGTGATTTTTTTTTTTCTAAAAACAGTCAAAAGTGATGTATGGGAAAGAAATATAATTTGCACGTGTTAAGCATTCTTGATGTAGGGATTCAACTGAAAGATCTCAAGCTGAATGAAATGATATTACTCTTACATAACCTATTTAACTGTGTACTGTACTTTTATGTTACATACAAGTATGTATCTGCATATGCAATTCAAATCCGTTCTATGTAATTAAGTTTTTATGTAGCTATATTTCATTTTTTCGTCGTTTCTGCATTTTTGTCAAAATTCTTTTACATTTTTGCGGGAAATTAAACATAACGCAGGTGTTATATTTTTTTAAGGAAGAAGCTATTATTTCCTTCCGTCTGAAATATATATATATATATATATATATATATATATATATATATATATTAACCCACAACTTTTAAAATACTTGTCATTCTGTTAATCTGTTTTAAGTTTATATTTTTCTTAGATCGAAAAGCGCGCTTTGAACATCGCTAGCTTACTATTGGAGGATTTAGGCTACATATGGGTTCGCCATATTGCTTATGCTTGGTTTGACACGTAAGCGACGTGACAGAGTTTACCGACTGAGTGTTCACATCAAAAAGGTATTAGTGTATGTTTTTGAAAACATTTTTATGTGGTATGATATTTAATTTTTAGTGTTATAATAATAGGGAACACGTATTGTGGTTGGTATTCATGGTGCGCTGATAACCAATAGTTTCCATGTGTCAAACTTCTTCACGTTTGATGGTTATATTTGGGTAGAGAATTAATGTAAACAGCTCTTTGAATGCTGTACTAGACTTTTAGTCATGCTGCAAACTTGTAAGCTAACGAATTCTCTATGCTACATTGTAGGTCTACGATGGCCGTGGCGGTGGAACAACCGTGCTACACGCTGATCAACTTACCATCAGATTCTGATCCCCCCAATGAAATGCAATTAAAAGTAGATTTAGGTATATATAGCATACGTTACTCTATATATTTTCGATAAGTGCATGCTGAGTTTTAGTTGTATAGTAAATAGCAATAAAGCCACCTGTTTAATATATACCCATTTCAGAAAAAGGAGATACAAAAACCAAGATAGAAGCTTTGAAAAAGACAATCCAATTGATTGCTAGTGGAGAACGACTTCCAGGTCTACTGATGACAATTATTCGTTTTGTTCTTCCATTGCAAGACCACACAATTAAAAAACTTTTACTTATTTTTTGGGAGATTGTTCCAAAAACTACTCCTGATGGAAAACTGTTACAAGAGATGATCCTTGTGTGTGACTCGTATAGGAAGGTGTGTTTAAAAAGTATTGCATGGTGTAAACATGTTATTTTAATTTTTTAATAAGATATTTTGTGGTTAACTTACAAAGCTTAGGATGTAGGACCTATCAGAATTTTGGACTTTGGTTGCTTTGAATGGCCATTCTTGGAACTGGATTCATGTTCATAAGTGTATAATAAATTGTATTTGGCCAGGACTTGCAACATCCCAATGAATTTCTTCGTGGATCTACATTGCGTTTCCTGTGCAAACTGAAAGAACCAGAGTTGTTGGAGCCATTGATGCCAGCTATTCGTTCATGTTTGGAACACCGACATTCATACGTGCGTCGTAATGCTGTTCTGGCTATTTTTACAATATATCGGTATGTTGAATGATACTGGCATGAAACCTAGAATTGTATCTCATTTAATAGTCGTATGAAGTTTTCTACAATCCTGTAATGTGAAGATTAATGTTCCTTCATTTTAGAAATAATAGTTGGTAGTTTGTTGTCAGTACAAATGACAATTTTTAATATATGTCAAATGTTTAATTATGTGAGTGAAAGTCTTTTCCTTATACATGCATTCCCTTACTGTGTTGTTTTCATCTTATAAATTGATTTTTATTTTATAAAAATCTTGCTTTTTAGAAATTTTGAATTTCTCATCCCTGATGCTCCTGAATTGATTGCAACATTCCTTGAGGGCGAGCAGGATATGTCATGCAAGCGTAATGCCTTCCTGATGTTGCTGCATGCAGATCAAGAACGGGCTTTGGCTTACTTGGCATCCTGTCTAGATCAAGTTACATCTTTTGGAGATATCTTGCAGTTGGTTATAGTGGAACTTATTTACAAGGTATTAGATACATCTAGAATTTATTTGCATATAAGAATTCCACATATAGAATTTATTTTCTACAAACACATTAATTTATTACTATGTAAGATGATGTGTTTATTAAATTATTTATTTAGCAGATCATGCAGATGATTTATTTAGCAGTTTTTAGGTGTTCTCAATTCTTTAATAGTTTTTTTTTGTTGATTTATGGTAACTTTTCTATTCACAATATTCGTTAGTTTTGGCCTCTTCTTGAGAAAGACATGTTATGGTTTTTTACTTCTCGCATTTACAAATTGGTGTCTTCTCTTTGAGAGAGACACACTTAAATATTATGAGAAGAGTTGAGTACAGTGTACAGCTTCATCTTTTAACAGATCATACAAATAAAAAAGATCAATTTTATGTGTAGTGTAAACCAGTTTTCATACAGGCTGACAGTGGTTTGGTGTGAGGAGCTCTGAAAAATGACAATTGTTTGACAATATAGGGGAAAGTAACTTGTGCTCATTATTAATTCAAGCAAATAAATCATTGATGGCTGTGTCAGAAATGCAGGCATGAAAAGAAAAATGGTAGTAACAAAATTAGTAAAATTCTGAGTGCTTTCCTCTTGTAAATATCAAATTACAGAGCTTACAGTAATTTGTACCTGTAAAAGATGGAGAGAGAAAAAGGGACCTAAAATAATAATGTGTCAAAATGAAGTTATATTCAAAATTGACAATGTGAAGTGTGTGGCTAAAATTCCACTAAGACTACTTGCCAATTTTTTTAACATTTTCTATAACAATATAGACATTGCTTATGAGAATGCATTCCAATACATTGTATTTTGTGGTTACGTATGTTCATCTGAAAAGAAAAGATTTCTCTTTGAAGTTCCTCAAAGAATGTAGACAAAAAAGATCGCTATGTCAATCTGATTCAAGGAAACAATATCAGATACCATATTTACCTGAATATAAGTTGACTCTGTAAAGAAGACAAATTCCTATTTTGAAGAGGCCTCCTGAGAATTTTTTAATTCTTATTATTTAGTTAAAATAAAATTACAAATTGTTTAATTGCCTATAAAATTTTCTTGATGAGAATGTTAAAACATTGCCTGGCATACTATTTTCTTGTTCTTTAATTCATCATAATTATGATTTTGGTCACTTTCCTCTTCATCTTCTCTGTTTTGTGTTCTGGTCACATTTCTTTCTTTTTGGTCCTCCTCTCATACGGTGTTGCCCTCTGTCTTTTTAGGCCCCACTGAAAGTTTTGCATGCTGAATTTGCTTTCATGGTCTTTCATCTGATTCCACCTAAGAACATTCCCTTCTGTGTCATCAAAATTTTTTCCTGGCCCAGTCTTGTTAGTGGCTTCTGATTCTTGAACAGTTCTTTCCATTCTTCATGGTTCTTTCACAGTCTTTAACAGAGCATACTTGAAAATTGCATTGTTTAATGTTCATGTGATTGAGTTGTGAGCTGCTAACTCGTGGATCTCTGTTTCAGGGGTGATGTGGGAAGTAGTGGCTAGTTTCCAAGATTGGAAAGTTTTTGCTAAGAAAATATTTTTATCATTATCATGTGTTTAGATGTAGAGTGTAATGGGTTTAAAATTTGTTTTGAGAATACCACCTTAAATAAAATACAGAAATACTGAAATAGAATATGGATGAATGGCTTAAGACCTACTGCTTCTTAGATTGTTATTTTTGCTCTTGGGAAAACTCATCTTAAAATCTAGTGATTGCAATGTGTTCTCAATGAAATTAACAAAATAAATGTACTATGTTTTTGGATTACCTACCAATGAAGAAAGTATGTTAAAATCATATGTGGAAATTGGAAGCACGTTTTTCCTAAACTTTTTTCTCAGGGTTAAGTCTTTGTTCCATCCAACTCATTTAATTCTTATGCTATAAAGTTCTTTTGTAATTAACTTGGAGGAAACAAAAAATAATTTTCACAAAAATATTAATTACATGTATTCCTCTTCTTCGTCTTTTTTTGACAATCACAATGTCCATTAAAGGGTGCCAAATTGTTCTCTCCATCCAGGATTAAGGAATAATTGACTCGATTGCTACGAAATTAATTAGATAATGTTTTTTAGATATTGGTGTAACAAATAATGAAATCATGAATTAAGTTTCATTGTTCCATAATATGTCTGTATTAGAACATACAGAGGGGGATCCAAAGGAAACTGGACCAACAGAGTGCTACCTTTCATGAATGTATGAGAGAGAGTTCTCCTGCTAGACGGAGTTAATAAAGACCTTCATGAAGCAACTGCCCAAATAGCATTATTTTGTGTGCCACCATTTGACTGTAGTGTTATTTTTCTCTTATTGCTCTCATATTATACCTGCGAAGTTATGACGGATTTAAAAAAACAAACAGGATGTTTGAAATTTTGTTTCTTGCTTGAAAAATCAGCTACAGAAGCTTACCAAATGCTTCAACAGGTTATCAAGGAGAATGCTATGAGCTGCACACAAGTTTTTGAGTGGTTTGGGCTCTTGAAACGAGGTGAGATGAATGTTGAAGACCGTGCTCCTTCTGAGTGATCTTCAACATTTCAAAATGATGAAAACGGTGCAAAAATCAGCCGAAAAATCAATGAGGATTGTCGCTTCACTATCAACAAAATTTCATAAAAGATAGGAGAGAATTGGAGCTCATGCCAGTGGATTTTGACTGAGGATTTGCGAACAAGGCTTGTTGCTGCTAAATCTGTTTCTCACGTTCTGACAGAGCATCAAAAAAACATTCAATTGCATTTGAGCCAAAACTTGAAAAAAAACGATTGAAAACGTTCTAAACTTTCGTCCAAAGTCATTACAGGTGATGAGAGTTGGTGTTAAGCGTATGACCCGGTAACCAAGCAAGCACCATCTGAAGACTCACATCTTTCCCAGACCAAGAAATGCAAGACAAGTGAGGTCGAATGTGAAGACGATGATCATTGTCTTTTCTGATGTTCATCGAAATCTGCACAGGAAGTTTGTTCCCCCTGCCCTGACTGTTAACCAGAGTTTTTATTTGGGTTTTTAAGATGTTTGCAAGAGGATATGTGGAGGAAATGTCCAGAACTTTGCTGATCAGGTTACTGATTCCTTCATCATGACCATGCCCTTTACACACTGCCTTATTTGCAAATCACTTTGGCCACTCGTGGTTAGTCAGCCCAACCTCCATACTCCCCAGACCTAGCCCTGTGTGACTTTTTTATGTTCTCAAGAACGAAGAAAAATCTAAAAGGGAAGTGTTTTGATGATGTGAAGGTGGCAAAACAGCTTCGCAAAGGGCACAGGACAATACAAAGTTGAAGAGTTCCAGAGATACTTCAAACTGTGGGAAAAAAGACTTGATAAGTGCATCGAATCTAATAGAGAGTACTTTGAAGGTGACTGAAAGAATTTTGTAAAAAAGGTTATAAATAAAATTTTTTGTAACGAAAGTCTGATTTCTTTTGGGTCCCCCTTCTTATTGGATTTATTGCTATGATCTTATTGAATGTGATTTTGTGTATTAAACTGAAGCTTCTTTGTAACCAATATTGTTTTTTTAACAGGTTTGCCATGCCAACCCTTCAGAGCGAGCACGTTTCATTCGATGTATCTACAATTTATTGAACTCTACTAGTCCTGCTGTGAGATATGAAGCTGCTGGAACCCTTGTCACTTTGTCCAGTGCTCCTACTGCTATCAAAGTTAGTATGTTTATATTTTAAAAACTATATTATTATGAAGCAAAAATCTTCATTCTGCACTTTACATTATACATTAAGAGAAATATTAGAGGTGCTACAGAATGGCACTGACTTTCTAGTAGTAAAGTTTTATATTTTCCTTGGACTGGTACTCTACAGTCTTGCTCTAAATTTTTGTAATTTTTGAAAAAACAAAAGAATAGAGCAATATGGCATTTATGACATCTTATACAGTGCATTTAGCAGTATCCATACCAAAAATTTAAAGAACAAATTTGGGGCCATTTTTGAGAAAATCTTGTTTTTGTAATTTTTTAAAATTGCAAAAATTACACATCATATTGCACGAAAAATACTAAAATTTCAAAAAAAATCTACATAATCTTATTAAAAGAACTGATTATGAGCAAACAATTTCTTTTGATGCAAGAATTTCTATCTTTAATTTTGTAGTTTTTGGAAGACGCTGAAAAAAATTCAAACTTTTGCAATTTTCAAAAATTCAGAGTTAACTGCAAAAATTGGACTAATGCCACCTTTATAAGTGTATTTTACTATATTCTTACAATAAATTTAAAGAAAAAAATTTGGAGCCGTTTTTGAGAAAATTTTGAAGATGTTCGGGTGGCTTCATGTAAAGTACTCCCAAATTTTAAAGAATGTTTTCCAAATTTCAAAGCTTCAACTAGAGCCAGATGAACAGGAGTTTCTTCAGTTTGGAAAAGATCGTACGTGTGGGTGTAGGCGCTTGGTTTGTTCACGTACAATGGACAGACGTTTTGCTTTCAGTTGGTTTTTCGGCATCAAGGATCCACAAAACAGGGGTTCTGGCTACACCATGGGTTAGAGGCTTTTTTTCTTCTTAAATTAGCAACTGGATTTAACTACTTTTTCGTTGTAAAGGCCCGGCAATTAATTTTTTGTGCCGAAAATCTGTTTTTTCCACACAGCATAACATAACTTTCTCTATACTACATATATTACTCCATACATACATACGTATACAAGGAAATAAAAACAAGTTGGCAGATGTTTTTAACCCCTCAGGCGTGTGCGACAACATATCTCAAAGAAACTCCTCTCATATGTGATGAGTGGGGGGCAGATTTTAATGAAATGTCATTTTTTTTCTTTTCATTTTAGAACAATGTCGTTTAGAATAGAAATTAATTTTCTGTTATGACAAAAGGAAATGACCCACCTTTGTACATCTTTTTATTTTTTGTCGATTTCGACTAATAGGTAATTTTTTTCCTTTCTCCATGATTTTTAATACATTTTTCACTGATTTCTTTGATTTCAATGCTACTTGCTTCAGATAATAATTACGAGATACAACAAATGTTCTCCAAATTCCTGAATAGCTTATTCAATTTATTCACTCAGAAATTGGAACGTGAGCTGTTGTATGTAATCTAAGGTTCCTGTGACACCTGTCAGCACCATCAGTGGCGGTCAGCCAATTTTGAGATAACTTAAGACAGATTTGCTGGTAAAGAACAGTCCAAACCAAAAGTTTGCAAACTAAGTGCACTTGAACGAGTAGAAGCCTCGCATCAGTAATGTATCCAGCTTGAGTTCATCCAAACTGGTTTTGATCACATATTTTAAATCATTTTTCTTTGGTTTTAGGTAATTTTTAAAACATTTTTGGAGCATTTTATTGATATTTTTTGGCAATGTTTTATGTCATCTAAGTCCGCCTCCTAGTGATGCCATATGTCATTCAGTTTTCTAATGCGATTTCGTAAGAGATTGAAATTAATTTTATGTCTGTCATGTTATAAACATGAATATATATGGTTTATATCAGTTTTACTTTGAAGAGGTGTAATGGAAGCTGTGGAAGCAGCTTAGGAGGCCCTGAGTTTCAATTCATGTCACTGTAGTGCCTCTGACCAGGAGGTGCCAGGGTTTGAATTCAGACTGTAGTAGGATTTTCGACACTAGCTACAGAGCTGCGTCTAGATCAGCTGCTGTCTGAAGAAGAATTCTAGCGGGCAGTTGCTCTGATCGGTAATTTTCCATGGAATTTCCAATCCAAGCAAATGTTGGAGCAGTACCCTAACAAATGGGCCACAGACTATGCATATTCTTTCCTTCCTCTTCGTTGTCGTATCCTCACCCATTACTTACACACACTTACACTTACACTACACTACCACACATGCCAGGAGACCAGTCGGGAGCTTAGGACTAGTCCCGGCTGGGATGGTGCCACATTTGTGGGAGATACCTGGTTCGGGAAAACTCCGCAAACTGACGGTTAGGTCGACACCGGATCTCGCAATCCTGCAGAGGAAGATTGGTACCACACATGCCAGGAAACTAGTTGGGACCTTAGAGCTGGCCATGGCTGGTGTTGCGCCCTGCTGGTGGGATATAACCATGGTGGGAAAAACTATGCAAGCTGATGGGTAGGTTGGCACTAGATCTCACCATCCAGCAGGGGAAGATCACTGCCACCATCTCCTCTTCCATGATAAAACATGCACTACATTTACGGGACAAATGACCTTTGTCATTGATGTGTTCAGAATCACTAATAAATCAATTGAACAGGTGCACATTAAATTTTAAGGTTATAATTCTGTTGTAATGCTTTTTGTAGTATTTGTGCAGGTAAAGATAATGAAATTAATATGCTTCTGTTACAATGATGAAAGTGAATGAGATTTTATGGTGAATTCTAGTAGACAAGGAAAGTGATACTGATTGTTAGTGGGAAATTTACGAAATTTTGAAAATTCTAAAAGTTAGCCAATTATTTTTGTTCCCCAAAATGCTATATCAATGGGCTATTTTGAGCTGTTATTTAAGAATGAAGCAGAATGGCACAGACTTTCTCATACTATTTTGTTTTCTATTTATTTGGTTTGGGCTAGCTTTTGGGCATTGCCACATACACTTACCATCTACCATCTATTGCTGCCCAAAATACATTTTTTTTAAAATTTCCTCAATTTTTCGGATTCCTAATAATAGAATAGATTAGTTTAAGAAACTTCTAGAAGAGTAAAACCTTGTCCTATAATGACATTGTCAATGAACAAAATGGAGCCATTTGTAAGAAAATCACATTTAAGTATTACTGTAAATGTGAAATTTGAAGCTCTTTTTCACAGGAAAGCTTTCGAGTTTTCGAAAAACTTTATTGGAAGTCATTTCAAGCACTTTTATTCATGGTTGCAGTAATGTTTACAAATCGCTGGAAATGTGCATATCAAGAGCGTGAGAAATATTAAAAAAAAAAATTACATTGTGCAATTTTTGAAAAAACGAAACAATACTGCAGAATAAATTTTATGTCGTCTGAAACAGTGCAATTAGCTCTATCTGTGCGAAAATTGTGAAGAGAACATTTAGAACAGTTTTTAAGAAAATGGTGTTTGAGCGCTCCTGAAAAGCAGAATTTTGATCTCTTTTTCACAGAAAAGTTTTGAGTTTTTTTGAAATTATACTGGGTGATCAATATAAAACACAACCCTGCTTTTCAAGGCACTGAGAAAAAAGCGAAAGTTTTGCAACACTGCTTCTGGGACAGCTCCTTCGACTGCATTTCAGCGACACTCCATTCACCACCACCACCACCATACCCTTCATTTCACTCACTCCCTTTCTGTGGTGTGGGTCGTACCTGCTCAAAACGAAACAGGCTGCGTCTTCATTCATAGTGTCCTTTCACAGTTAACTTACAATGAGCCTCGAATTGTTAGTGAAGGTCTTGATGCACTTGATAAAGTGCTTTTAGTGACGGATACTTATCAGAATAAATTGAGAAATGAATTTTTATTATATTTTAAGTAGTTAATTATTTTTAAAGTAACCTTATTCAATAATAATAATAATAATTAATAACAATAACAACAATAATAATAATAACAATAATAATAATAATAATAATAACTAATAATAATAATAATAACAATAACAACAACAAACATTTATTCTGCGAATCTGAATTTATAATTTATTAATATTTATTTAAAACAGAAAGGTATAAAACTTATACATTTCAAGAGCATATGTTCTGGAGCGTATGTATGTTGTTATGAAACTAAAACAAGCAAAGTTTACTAGTAAATTAACATCAATGTATATTTTACATGAAAATTTATTTCACTTTTAAACAATATACGAAGGAATTGTCGTTCTTGACAATTCAATTTTCTTTCGACACCAAACAAGCAGGCACATGCCTTTCTCTTTGAACTCGGTGGTTAGTGGGAGAGGGGATTAAGCGTAGTTCCCGACAGTTTACCTGCTTGAAACCACCAGCCGCTATCTGACCCGCTCAACCATGGTTGCCAGTGCATTTCGTTTTGCCTGCTGTGGGTTCCGTTTTATACTAATCACCCTGTATAAAATCATTTAAAGCTCATGAATTCTTAAATACAATAATGTGAACAAATTACTGCTAATGTAAACATTAATGATGCAAGAGCCTAGTAAAAAAATTTTTGTAATTTTTCAAAAAATGAAAGAATATAACAAAATGGCATTTATGTCATCTAATAGAGTACATTTAGCACTATCCTTACCAAAAATTTAAAAGGGTGGGTAGGTGGGTGGGTGGGTAGGTAGGTTCCATATGGAATTTTCAGATTCTGTCTACACAACATGTTAGAGGAAATCATTTACTATGTATAGAGGCAAGATTTATCCACTTTTTTGTTACTAGGGCCTGACTATAGACTTTTTGTGTCAAAAATGCGCCATTCTAGCCGAAAGCATTACACTACTTTCTCTATACTGCGTAAGTAGTAGCAGGAAGGTAAGAAGTTCGGAAATAAATGAATGATTCGTTATAATAATTCTTTTAACATTCCTATATATTACTTGTTAATAAATACACCATAATAATGTTAGACCTTTCCAATTTTCAAAAAAGAAATCAAATTTGAATTGCAGTTTCTTAGTAACATTTCCTGCAGTTGCAGCAATAGGTTTGCCACTATGATTATCCCTAAGTAATTGTGGATAACTAAATGATCTTTTCTTTGTAATATTGTAGAATGTGAAAAATGAAATTGTTGGTGTTTTGGTTCTCTTTATAGGCAGCAGCATCTTGTTATGTGGAGCTCATTGTGAAGGAAAGCGACAATAATGTTAAGCTCATTGTTTTGGACAGACTTGTTGCCCTTAAAGAGTCACCAGCTCATGAACGAGTGTTGCAAGATCTTGTTATGGACATCCTTAGAGTACTCGCTAGTCCAGATCTTGAAGTGCGGAAGAAGACACTTAATTTAGGTTTGTTTTTGTGTTGTTTTTAGATTTTGATTTCTTGCAGCTTTCTCATAGTGAATATAGAAACTGATTACCCATTAGTGTACTCTTCTGTGGTTTTACATGGAAGATTAGAGTTTTTGTACATTTGCTGCATCTTATCTGCTCTCTCTCAAATTTTTTCTTTATCAGAATAGTCTTTTATTCCACAGTATTTCACTTCAGCTTATCATTGAAATAGGTCTGTAATTTATGTTGTGAAAATTATTTACATTTATTTCAATGTGTTTTAGTAGAAATATGTCGGTTGAATTAATTGAGAACTTTTATGATACAGCATTGGATTTGGTAAGCTCTCGCAATATAGAAGAAATGGTATTGGTACTCCGCAAGGAGGTTGCTAAAACACATAATATTGTGGAACATGAAGACACTGGCAAATATCGTCAGTTGCTTGTACGAACCTTGCATGCTTGCTGTATCAAGGTAAGTGCTGAACTGTTGAATCACAATATATGTTTGTCTCTACCTTGTTACAAATCAGTGAATGATTTTCTACCTGTTTTCTTCAGTTTCCTGATGTGGCTGCCACTGTAATACCAGTGCTTATAGAGTTTCTCTCTGATACAAATGAATTGGCAGCAACAGATGTTTTGGTATTTGTTCGTGAAGCTATTCAGAAATTTGAGTCATTGCGTCCTCTGATAATTGAAGTAAGTATTTTTATCATTTAGTTCTAGTATTTATTGTGATTTAGTTTGGTGTGTCTTTGTGTTTTGTAATTTAGAAAATTTAAGTTTTCATTTTGTTTGAGTAAGAATTTGTTTTGAAGGAAGCGGCCAAAAAAATTAAACTTTTGCAATTTTCAAAAATTTAAAGTTCTCAATGAAAATCAGACCTGCCTAATAAGTGTACTTTGCTTTACACCAGAAAAATATTGTACTCATTTGGAAGATAATTGTGAAAATGTCCTTGGGGCTTGGTGTAAAAGACCTCTAAAAAACAAAATATAAAATTTAAGTGTAAAATTCAAGAGGCTGTGTCATCAACCAGATTGATAGGGAAATATCAGTTTAGATTAAAAGGCTTCCTTTGGATAGTTCATTATTATGTGTTGATTTACATACGATTCTTAAGATGATGATTTGAGTTTAGATTTACAATTGATTAAAGGATGTATTTATGCTTTCTTATTACAAATTGTGAAAAGATAAAAAAAAATGCTTATACAATGATTCTCTAGATGTTTTGCAACTTGTAATTTTTAATTTTTATTTAAGTATTTGAAACTAATTGTGTGTGTGGTGTAATTATAGCGATTGCTCGATGCCTTCCCTACAATAAAATCTGTAAAAGTACATCGAGCTGCATTGTGGATTTTGGGTGAATATGCTGCAACTACAGAAGACATACAGGCTGTAATGAATCAAGTTCGCCAGACTCTTGGAGAGGTGAGATTGCTTTTGCTAAAACAGTATTTTTTAATTGTTCCATTGTTCTCCCAGAAGATTATCACATTATTACATTTTACAATAGAACCCTGTATTCTGAACTAATTGGGGATGTGGTCTGTTTGGATTCAGAAATGCTTGGATTATTGGGAAAAACATACATATATACCATACATAAACAAATACATCTGTAAGATTACCACACACAATGCATCGTAGCGTGTGATGGGAGAAAATGGCAATGTGGGTAGCAATATAACGAGGAAGTGCCAATGTTGTGATCAATGGAGTACAGTACGTACATAACTGATCATATCGGAAGTAGTTGCTACGTTGTTTAGAAGAGTTGAAGCACAGTTTTTGTTGCTGCTGTTAATGGGTATTGTGTGTACTGTATTTAGAACGGGGTTGACTAGCACTGTGTTTATGCTTTTTCGTTGATAAATTAAATGAATACAAACCAGGTGTTTTTTGTTAATGTTATCCCAAGTTTTGTTCAGATTATCCGAAATTTTGGATTTGCAGGGCTTGAATTAGTGGGGTTCTATTGTACTTTCTTTTTTTTTTTTTTAATTATTTATTTTAAAAAAAGATCCTACAGGCTAAGTAGCCCTGTACATAAAACTGTTCATATTAGAAGCTCCAGTACAAGCATTGAATAACAAATACAAAGAAAGAGTCAAAACAGTAATGACAATTTTAAATTAAGAAGCACAATACAAAATAAAATAAATGTAGCAATATTTATATAAACAATGTTTAATAGTTTTAGAAAAGAAGTGTAGATTAAAATACAAATCACCATATGTTATGTTATTGTTTGCAATTCTGGTAAGTCTGGGAATCATGAAGATATAAATTGAGATCTACAAAAAATTTCTTGAAGTAACTTAACATTTCTAATATTACATGGATTTGAATATTCAGCAAATAGATTTCTCAATGCAGTATATATTCCTCACATCATGAGAAAGGTTTTCTTCAATTCTTTTTATCAAGAAATTAGTTTAAAGAGACACTCAGTGTAGTTCTTGTTTGAATATTGTTCAAATGAAGAGCTTGGGGCAATAATGAGAGGAGCTACACCAGTCACAGCAAATATCTTACTACAGTAAAACCCTGCTTTTATTATAAAAACTGGATATTAAGAAACTGGTTCGAGACAACAAGGGCATCCAATATACCAATTAATGGTACAATTTTGAGGGAAAAGGCTAAAAACGTGGCAGATATGTTAGGAATAGACGATTTTGTTGCATCCAATGGTTGGATTGATCGTTTTAAGAAATGGTACAATGTTGTATATAGGGCAATTTGTGGAGAATCAAATAGTGTTGATAAAAATATTGTTTCTTCCTGGAAAGACTCCAGCCTTCATGAATTAATTAGTGAATATGATGCAAGAGATATTTTCAATATCGATGAAACCGGGTTATTTTTTAATCTTCTGTCGAATATAAAGTTTGCGATGAAAAATGAACCATGCCATGGGGGCAAACATAGTAAAGTTCGCCCCACGGTAATGTTGGGGACAAATGCAAATGGAACGGAAACCTTGCGTCCGTTTGTTATTCGCAAAGCAAAAAAAGCCACGTTGCTTTAAAAACATAAGAACGTTGCCAACATCGTACGCCTCAAACAAAAAAGCATGGATGACTTCAGAGTTATTTACTCAGCAAGTTCATGCTCTTGATGCTAAAATGGGAGCACAAAATAGAAAAATCCTTCTATTTATAGATCAATGCCCAGTACGTCCCAAAACGTTGAATTTAAAAAACATAAGAATGGAGTTTTTCCCAGCCAAATGCACAAGTGTATTGCAGCCTTTGGATTTGGGCATCATTAATAATTTCAAAGTGCACTATCGTAGAAATTTAGTCTAGAAATATTTAAGGTACATTGAATGTGGTAAGGATGCAGCAGAAATGAAGATTTCGATATTAGATGCCTTACATTTTATTGCAAAATCATGGAGGAAAGTAAAGCAGTCTACTATTGCCAACTGTTTTAAGAAAGCTGGCTTCCTGACAGATACAGAAGAGGCCGTGGAAGATGCTTCTGATTTTGAGTGTGAGGGCTGGACAAGTATTAAATCTCAAACTTCATTTGAAGAGTTTGTATCTGTGGACAATGATGTTCGTACTGCTGATGAACAATCATCATTAGAAGATATTGTTCAAGATTATTTTCAAAATAATGCTGTTGGTGAAGATGCTGATGGAAGTGAAGATGACAGTGACGATGATGATCAACCTCCTTCCACGAGTGCACAAGCATTTGCAGCCCTAGAAACATTAAAAAATACCTCTCTGCTGCAGATGGTGGTGATACTACTTTTGATAAAGTGTATGAACTAGAGTCTCAAATTCAATCAGGCCAAGCTAAAAGAAGAAAACAAACCAAAATATCTGATTTCTTTTTGTCTTTATAATCTTATTTGTGTATAATACTGAATATTATAATTCTTATGGGTTTTTTAGTATTTAAATGCAATTTATTTATAGTTTTCAAGAGAAAAAATCATTTCCCCTTATTTACATTTCCCGCAATTTACACCATTTTTCCTATGGTCCCATGAAAAGTGTAAAAGAGGGGTTTTACTGTATTCGTAAATGCTAATATCTCAGTTTTTGTGAAAGTGACTTATCTTGTTACAATACGTCCTTTTCATATTTATGAAGAGTTGATGCCAGTCACAAAAAATTAGATGCATTTAGACCAAAATCAGATATTAATATTTACGAACAGATGAAGACTTGCTGTGGGTATTGTGGCATACCTTGTTACTGTTACTTGTACTAATTATAAAATGGAGTAAGATAGTGGTTGTGCTTATGTGAAAAGGAGTGTTTTGATATAACATTTGCATTTGCTTTGAAGTTTTTATATATTTCAATGCTAAAGCAATTCAACAGTTGTTCTAATATATTGAGTATTTCAATAATGGAGTTGTGATAGAGAGTACTTAGGACCCAGTGATTTCATTTAATTTCTTGTGTTACATATTTGAGGAGCAAACATTCAAAACATGACATCTCCATTGTTGACCAAAACTGAGCTGTACTAAGATTTGTATTAATTTTGATGAGCTCTATAACCCCCAGACCTTAATTTTCACGCAAAACATGACATGTCTCCTAATAAATTCAGTTTAAAACTACTGTTTTCATACAAACCAGGACATGTCTGCTTTGAAATTTGTACATTAATTTAATTTTATTTTCATTCATAACATGACATGTCCCTTCGCTTGTGCTTTTTTTAAAATTTGTTGCGTCGTTGTTGATGCAACGCGTCTCTTAACCTTTGTTGGGCATTGAGTTATTTTGTTGTAGTAATCCTCCGTTACCAAGTAATTACTATCATTTTTGTTATTAAGTAATTACTGTATTTGTTGAGCCTCGTCACGTCGCAGTCAGTCAGTGCCTTTTATCCCTTTGGCCTAAGGGCTTGATGCCGTTAGATCCCGAGAATCCTAGCTGGTCACCCAACCAGAAACCCGCGAGTCTTGAATTCGGCTAGTGCTGATGTCTTACTTGTATTTCATTCAAAATGTGACATGTCCACAAAATGTGACTCTCTTTATGATTTTATTATTATTATTTACCATGTTAGTAGCAAATGGTGAGTCATTTTCTGTTTATTTGGAAGGAAAGGTTCATACACTTGATTTCTATTATTAAAATTGTTGTATAAAAAGAAAGGCACTTCCAAACCTTAGGTTTTAGAAAGGATTGTCTTAAACTTCCTGTTTTGGGTCCTAATGGGTTGGGGTTCCTTGGGTCTGCGGATTTTCCCGAGCCGCTTGAGAGAAACAATGCACACCTTTTCCAGGTATTTTGTCTAATCCTCACTTGCCATATTTAAAGCAGTAATTGTTCAATTTCCTCAAATTTTTACGGCAACTATATATTATAGTGAATCAATTAGCTACCTGCTGACCATGAAATAAACATGAAAGTGTTCTTTCTGTATGTGAAACATTTTGCTTCAATATCACTATTTACTGTTCAGTTAGAGGAAAATATTATCCCTCATCAAATAATTCTGAGCCATAGAAATGGAGGTGTCTGTTAGTGACATTACCGAGCAGTTGAGAAAACGGGGAAAAAAATATCAATACTGAATCGTTTAAACCTTAAGGTAAGGAAGCATGACGTATTTTTTTAAAAAATATGTCAAAAATAATTGTTTTGTGATAAAAGGAGGAAAAATGAAGGTGTTCTTTTTTTTCCACCAAACATATCAATGGATTTGTATAAAATTGTTTTACTTGGGTGGATATTTGTACCTTAATAATAAATAAATTATATACTTTTTAATAAAATTTGCAATAATGGATTTGTGCAAAAAGCTGCACAAAAAAGATTTCAATAAAAAGGATTTATTTTCCATTCAAATCAAGACATGTCCAGCTGTCATTCAGTCAAAGCATGACATGTCCTTCATGTCCAAAACGAAACTCTAAAAATGAGCCAAACATAAAATATGTAAGTTTTATATTAATAATATGCTTAGCTATCCTTATTACATAATTGAGAATTGAGTACAAATAAAATATTTGCATAATTTTGATGCTATAACATTTTTGCGTTTTTCGCAAAAAGGAATAAAGTAGACATGTCACGTTTTGAATGTCTGCTCCTCATTTGCACAGTTATGAATGTGTTTATAGCAATGTATTACCTGTATCACAGATACATTGTTACATTTTCATTGAGCTGCTAACTGCTATTGGATTATCAATATGATAGGAGTTGTTAAATATATCAGAAAGGCAGAGAAAAGTATCTGGAGCTATTAATGTAAATTATGAAATAAAGAAATAGTTTTAGAACATGAAGATGAGCAAAATGGTTGGCATCTTTTGAAGATGAACAAAATTTCTATTTATTTGTTTTACTGTTGCAAGATACTTCGACATCTTGAGCAACTACTCTTCTCTAAATGAGCATGTGAAAAGGAAAAGGATAAAATTACCAGGAAAAGGAACTGTGAAATCTTTTTGACTTTGTATTAAAATGAATTTAATGCCTACACATAATATGGCTATTATGCATTAATATTTCTATTGTAAATGATTATTTTATGATATGTCTATCTTAAAGTTGGCACATTAGCTGCTTTAGTTTTTCATGTATTTCAATTTTACCAAGTCATTTAAGCTGTCATTTTCATGTAGTAGGGTTTATTAGGTGTTTTTTCAATATTTTAAAATCTTTTATTCATTTTCACAAGTTTGAGAGAATTTGTTTGTAACACTGTCGTGATAATTCATACGAGGTATTTTTTTATTCTTCCTCTTCTGAAATATTAGAAATAAAAAATAACTTTCCTAGGAAATGTTTAATGAGGCCTTGTCAGGAACTGCTGAAAATTTCCTAAATATTTTCATTAACATTAAGTCAATGTAGGTTTGCTATTTTTTATGTATACATGGAACCAATGCGGAAAATTTTGACTTTTTAAGGAAGTTCTTGTTGATTTTCACACTCCTATTTTGAATGAAATAGTTAGAAAGTAGTTGTAAGAGGACAGTTAACAGGTGATTCGTTCATTTTGGGGGTTATATACCACTGTATCTAATGAGTGGGAGCCTGTTAACAGGTTCCTCTGGTGGACGATGAACTTAGGAGGGCTGCTGGGGAGCGCCCAGAGGAGGAGCCTGGGGTTCAGGTCCCTGTGCAGAAGCTGGTCACTTCAGATGGTACTTATGCGACCCAGTCTGCCTTTAACACAACATGGCAAGTATTGTAATATTTATTGAAAAAATGTAAATACGATAATAAAGTTTGTTGCTGAATGATTTTCACAATTACATGAGAGGTGTAGGTCTCAATTCTTGAGTCATGCAAAAAATGTCAAAATCAAGAAGAAAGAAGTATTCCTACCCTTTAAATGTTCTCTGAATTTCATTTGGAAAATCAGTGGGAATGTTATTAAGAAATGTGAAAAACAAAAGTCTTCACTAAGTAGATGAGAGTTACAATTTTTTAAAAAATTTGTTGCATGCTTAAGCATCTTACTTATCAATACAACGCCTCTCTTCACCCCTGGTTGAGCTTTGAGCACAGAGTAATCCTCCATTAATATCTGTTATTATTTATCAGCATCCTCTGGAATACAGTATTTATATATGTCTGGTCTTGTCTTGTCAGTTGTCAAGAGGACCGCAGGTAGCATCTCTGTGTATGTACCTCTTACTTCATGCACTCCTGCATCACTACCGAGCAGCCAGAATTGGGAAGGAATTAGGAAAGGGGTAGGGTTTAGGACTCTTTACAGGAGTTGGACTAGCCCCGGTGAAGCAGGCCAACTGGCTTTGCTGGAACAAATTTCACACGAGCTTGTCCGGGAATCGACAGGAATTGAATCTAGACCTCCTTGGTGAAAGGCGAGCGACTTTGCTCTGAGCCACGAGAGACCATTTCCAATTTCATTAGTCATCTCTTATATCTCGTGAAAATTAAATTTAATTAGACCTAAACTTAATTCAGTCAGGCTAGTATTGATCAGCTTACAGCTCAAAACGGGAAGTCACATTTCAGGCATTTCATATATTAAAGAATTTTACGCTTTGAATGTGTTCTTGAATGGAACAATATCAAAATGAAAATAAGTGTAATTAAATTCAGTCATTTAAAAAAAAAAGCTTTATCGTTTAACTCATTAGAGCCCATTGTTGATGTATTTTTCCAATTAACTCACATTTGCTTTAGCACTAATTTTCAATGCATTAATAGATGAGTTCTAATGCCCAGAGACATCCTAAACAAAACATATAAGCAAGTTTTGACATTCCTTAATGCTAGATTGCGATTTACCCGAAATCACTAAAGGATTTTATGCTTCTGGCTAGTGTGTTGCCATGACTTGCATCAATTCAAATCTTCTTCTAAAACTGTGCTTAGGTGCTGTAAGCCTGTGATAAAGTCAGAGGGAGAGGACTGTGTAATGCAAATGGTGGTTGGTCTGCACTGAAGCTGATGGGGTATATGCAGCATAGGTCTAACGATTTTGTTCTTCTAGAGAAAGAAATGTTCATATAACCAGCTGTTACTGCTTTGGAGTGCTGTAGTAGTATAATTTAGAAACATAACAATTGTTTAGCTTTGAAAGGTGCAAAAACTTGTGCCAGGGAGCCCCAACAATGACTACATGTGTGGATGTGATGACAATGGGCAAGCACTATGTGCCAAAAATTTTGTTGGGCATTAATGTTTTAAAAAAGCAATGTCATGTTAGAATTCAAATTTCAATCCTTTTTTGACTAAGTATCAAAGAACATTTAAAAAATGGAGCTAGTCCTACTTCCTGTGAACACTAAATTTTTGAAAACGGCAAAAAGTTAACATTTAAAAAATTATGAAGTTGAAGATAGAGATTTTTGCGTTAAACATAATTTGTTAAAAAAAGTCAGCTCTCTAAAAAAGGTTTTACAACTTTTTCAAAAAAAAACGAGTAGTTTTTGCGTACTCGAAATTAAAGCAATTAAAAAAAAATATATCCAAAACTGCTCCAAATATTTTCCAGTATAAAACAAATAATGCTTAAAAGAACGGTGCGAAGAAAGAATAACCGCAGGTGTAATTTTCGTTGAACTCTCTGAATTTTCAAAAATTACAAATTTAGAAATAATGCGAAAAACTCACGCCGTTGTAGTACCATTAGTTGTTACAATTACAACCCGTACCCTCTAAAAAAACATTTTTTGGATGACTATGAAACATATATTGTGATAAGCATGCGCTGTGCTGATATGCAATTAGTTAAAAATGTTTTCTGATCCGTTGTCACATCTTTTCTGTACCCGAAGAGTATTCTGAGAATCACACGTGTGTTGTGGTGTTTGCAGCATCAGCAAGAAAGGGGAGACGAGGCCGCCTCTTCGCCAGTACCTGCTGGACGGCGACTTCTTCATCGCCGCCGCCCTGGGCACCACTCTGGCCAAGTTGGCCCTGCGCTACTCCGAACTGGAGCGCGATGCCCTCAAGCGCAACCGCTTTTCGGCGGAGGCCATGCTGGTGCTGGCGTCGATGTTGCACCTCGGGAAGTCCGGTGAGTGACTTCGCCACGCCCTGCCAAACGGACACGAAAACGTGTTTCGGCTCTCGGACAGCACGGTGCATCGACTATCACTACCGGGTGCGGGAGTTCGAGAAGCGGTGCCCCGGCAGTTGTGGTGGTAGGGCGCGTCCTTCAACCTTGCCATCGTACGCCAGAAACCCCTTAATTTTGGAGTGGTGTTCCGTGCCCATCAATAGTTGGTGCAATATTTTTCTAATACATCCCAAACGATACGTTGACGACCAAGCGAAGTTATTGTAAGCAATTTTGAAACGATGTACGACAGTATGTGATAATCATTCAGGATGGTTTGGTTTCCCCCGTAGTCATAAAGGGAAAACCTCCCTACCATCGTACACGCGATTCGGAGCTTCTGCCCTAGCGAAGAGCGGTTGCCGCCGCAGCCGCCGTCGCTGATCGATGCATCTGTTGCGCGGAGCGTGGCCCGCTCTCGTAGCGAAGCGGCATGTGTTAGGGATGCACATCGATGACGATGTTTCTATAACAATATCGATGTATTGAAGTCTATATTTTTTGAACATCGATGAGTTGTGCTAGAGTTTTCGATGATTGTTCGTGGATGATGAAAAATTCCGAAAACCACAATTTTGTTAAAGTTAAAATATGAAATAATATGGCACCACTGTGAGCGAACCACACGAACGCGGCTTGAACCACCTTAGGCAGCTCGATAGCTGCCTATCCCGCGCCCAAGATGGTCCTCGTGCATTGGTATTTCCGTCGTCTTTCCGCTCATTTCGCACATGGAGAGGCGTTTTTTTTATCGGTGTTTGGCAACATGATGTGTTGTGTATGGCGCAGGGCTGCCGGCGAAGGCGATGACCAACGACGACGCGGACCGCCTGTGGCTGTGCCTGCGCGTGCTGAGCGAGCGCGCGCCGCCCGTCGCCACCGTCTTCATCGAGAGCAGCCGGCGCGCGCTGTCGCTGATGCTGGCCGCCAAGGCGGAGGAGGAGGCGAGCAGCCAGAAGGCCAAGGAGAAGCCCGGCGCCGTGGTGCAGCCCGACGACCCCGTGCAGTTCCTGCAGCTGTGGAGCACGCGCGACCCGGCGGGCAACGAGAACGTGTTCGACCTGGCGCTGAGCCAGGCGGTGGCCGGCGGGCCGCGCGCGGGGCCCGGCGCCGGCGCGGGGGCTGGCCCGGCCGGCGCCGGGGGGCGCGCGGGCGGGGTGGCCGCCGCCGCGGGCGACCCCGCGCTCGTCAGCCGCCTCAACAAGGTGAGTGCCAACCCCCACGTCGTTCCTCCGGAACTCGGAATATGGGTGGGGAATTTTTATTCTATTGCGTTTTCAGGACGAACTTGTATGTAACCAGCTTGATATTTTGCCGCCATGGGGTTGTTTCAAAAACGGGTCCAATGATGTGAAGGGAAATCTCAGGCTTTCCTTTCATTCATTTACTGTGAATTTGGTAAATGTGTTAATTTACGTGTGGAGGTTCATGATCAAACCATTTAATTGCAAGAAATGTCTTTAAAAATTACACTCAACAGCTTTTGGAAGAGTTTGTATTAGTGAGACATAATCTTGGAGTTCTTTTAATGAATCACTGTGCAAGTGGAGGGTTCTTACAAATTGTAAAATTTGTCGTGAATGTAAGCATATCAGTGTCATTATCATGCCAGTTCATTGCCAATGTCATGACCATGCAGTTACAAGCTTAATGAAACTCTCAAGGAATGTGTCCCAAACACTTGCCAAAGGGCTTAAAAGAAAAGGTTGAAAAAACTCCTCCAAAGCGGGGGTGCATCTCACAATGCCTGGCTCTTGTTTGGGAAGTCAGGTCTGTCATTACCCCAAACTGATATAGAATCCTTTTTCCTCCAATCAGGCAAAAGAATCATGAATGAAATACAAAATTTATGTTTGAACATATCAATTAGGAATAAAATTAAACATTTTTTAATTGAAAGGATCATGTTTACTCAAGTACATTAACTATTTTCACATTATTTGAATTAACTTCCTACAGTAAATTCTTGAGCTGTCTGGGAGACATCACGTCCTAGGCACAGTTGCCTATGTTTCAACCATAATACTGTGATCTTCCTCAGGGCAAAATGCCGCCCAAGGGAGGTCATAGAATGACTGTAAAAACATTCAAAACTGTGCCTAGGATGCATCATCTTCCAGACAGTCAAGAATCCATTGAATCCAGCTGCCAAAGACTTAGTCACACTTTCATTCAACTTCCCAAGTTTTAGGTCAGGTTAGAAACTAAGATTCTTGTCTGTTAAGAGAAGTTCATCTGAAAGATATACATAAATCTAAGAAGAGATTTCACTATACTTTTTAGGGACTTTATTTATACACAGAGACCTCCTCACTACAATGCATTTCTCTTTTTTACTTTATAAAAATATCAGGATTATGTAATAAAACACCCAACAAAATGGTAATGGGCAAAGACTTTCTCTTTGAAACATATTCCTATTCCTTGGTGAAAAATTATTTTTAAATAAATTAATTTATAAATAAATTGGAAATAAAGTAATAAGTAGTATTAAAGTAAATGCTAAACATAATTGAACTAATGTTTTAGACAAAACATTCACAGTAACCAAATTCTACATCTTGAAATTTTGGTTCGTAAAATTGTTGGTTTCTGAGATGCAATAGTTTCAATCTTAGGTTTACATCTTTACTGGGCACTGTAAATTTGAGCCTGTTAACACTTTCAAGCCTAAGGATGTATTCAATTGTCACCGTCATATTACTGCTACATCTTATGAACGTATGTCACACGTTTTTCTAAATTTATTGTCTTTGTCAGGTTATAAACGCCTCGTGGATGTTCGTAGTCACCTAGAATACAATTCTTAATATCATTAAGAAAGTCACTAGACAATTGTCAAAGAGAGATTCTATTTGTTGCACGTATTTACAAGATTTTCCAGGAACTAAATATTCTTACCTGCAGGTATTTTCAATTAAAAAAAAAAATTGATGCGTCTACATTGATGCAACGCGTCTTCAAGTCCCTTGGGGGACATTGAGCACTTTTCGCTTTGGGAATAATCCTCCGTTAAGAACAATGCGGGAGAAATCATCCATTAACATTATCCGTCACGTCTCGTCACAGTCAGTTGTCAAGAGGACCGACAGGTTGTATCTTGGCGTATGCGCCTCCTACCACGCACTCCTGCGTCACTATCCAGCGGCCAGCATTGGGAAGGAATTAGGATAGGGGTAGGGTTTAGGACACTTCATAGGGTTTCACTGGCCCTTGTGTAGCAGCCAAACTAGTTTTGTTGGAACAAATTTTACATAAGATTGCCCGGGAATCGAACCCGGGCCCCCTTGGTGAAAGGCGAGCGACTTCGCTCGGGGCCACGGGATGTTCAGGTACGTTCAGAATGTCTTTCTTTGTAAGAAAGTTGTTCATGGTGTTAGCGACAAATACAGATTTTTAGAAGCTATATACAGATGTTAAATCAACAGTGACTCTCAGCATTGGAAATTAAAAGATTTTGAATAATAGATTAGAATTGAATTCTTAAGTAATAAGAATGACGATTTTTCCTGGACTGTTGACTAGTTTGCTTGATGAAATGATGCAGAGAGATAATGGTATACGAATGATTCTTTTGGTGAGTTGTTTAGGAAATTCAAACTTTTAATTTCTTTTAGATTGGTGTAGAAATTGATAAAAAACGATTAGAAATACCAGTG